>LPNX010787258.1:555-51927 GCA_001517045.1 Pseudotsuga menziesii
TCACTAAAACGCGCTCTCGTTTTTAATCAATACAATGCACACGTGTTATTGTTCAATATAACAAGCACGTGTTTTGTTTAAATTAAAAAATGTATTCCCTGCAAATGATAAGGTCGAGCCTCCACCCATGCTTGCATGGCATTCCTATCCTTGTGTGTGCTTCCGAACTTTGCTTCGGATTCAACATGCCTATGCCTTGGATTATGATAAACCATGGCTAATTCAACATTATATCCAAATTTTCAATATGCTCGTGTTTAGTCGTTGGTTATAGTATGCTACACCCCTCCATTTTTTATGAAATTCTAGATACATATATGGTTTTTTTTGCAGACTCTAAATATGTACATTTTCACAAGAATACATATTTTTTTCTATTTTTTTTCTTATTTATCTTCTATCATCACTCCTCAACTCAAAAAACACACTGTTAGTGTTTCGTCCATATTTTTTTTGTTTCTCAACCATTTAAAAAAAATTGTATGGTGCACTAAATAACACCAACCTCTACATGCTTTAAAAAACTCATTTCCAAATAATTGCATTAATACATTCAAATGTTGCACCCACAATTGACATACCGTTTTCAAGGTTTGATCCCTTAGATAATTAAAAAAAATATTTTTATTATTGGAAAATAGTCGTGCACTAGTACTATATGTTCTCATATGTCTACCAATTTTTGTAAGTTTATTCCATCATTTAGTCACTCAAAGGCTACACCCACAAAAACATATACCTTATAATGTCTCCAAAAAATAAAAGTTCCCGTTAGAAATGATCTAACTTTAGATAGTCAACAACATTTTTAATAGAAAAAAATTATATATTTGGAAACGTCATTCAATTTTCTACATTTCTTGTTTTTAACTCATCACAAGATTCATTGTGTAAGTGTCTCAAAATATCCATGCAAGTTGATGGATGCCTATTTTTTTAGTTTTTTATTGCATTCAACACGTCAAAAGAGACCCTCATCAACTTGCACACACCCTTATTTGTCACAAAAATAATTTCGACTCAAGGAAATGAAAGTTCATCATGTTACTGTTCAAACTAGTAGTCTAGGGTTTGTACTGCAATGTGATGCAATAAGAGGGTGAATGGTAAGCATGTGAAAGGTATAAACCTAGTGTCACCATAGCTTACTCTTGCAACTACTTCGGGTAACTCCTAAACCCAGGGGAGCACCCTATCAAGACACCTACAATCACCAATAAACAAGGACCTTTCTACAACCTTTATGACAGAGTTTAGTGCCTTTATATGGAATCAAATAATGATATAAGGAGACTACTAGATCTATTGAGGAGTTAATTTGACCTACTACTTATCCAACAAAATAGATAACAAATATTTGCAACAAACTGTCATGTTTCCCAATGAATTTAATATAATCCTAAGGACACCTAAGAAAAGTGCACCCTAAGTGGGAGAAGGATAAGGAGATCAAGGAAAGGTCACAAATGGCCTCAGATTGCTCTTGCTTTGAAATTTCAATGCCTCTTAGGCATTGAAATTTTGGACAATTTTATTAGACAGACTCCTTCATTGCTACAACTACCCGTCCATAAAAAAATGAAGCTTCGTTTGCGAGTATTTATTAAGATCCGCTTCGGAACATGAGTAATATAATGCCATAAAACATGAATACTTTCGATGATAGATTTGAGGAGGACAAGTAGTCCCCCCTTGAGGGGAACCAATTGAACTTAATTGAAATGTGGGTTTCGATATTTTAATACATACATAACCAATATTCAAATATGTAAGCATTTGGTTTGAGGTGAAACCCAAGATATTTGAAGCCTTCAGTCAATTGTTTTAGGATAAGGGAGCACAACCTCCTCATTTACAGTAAGAAATATTGATAATCGATTATATAAAAGAAAAGATCTATCTATGTTAATAACCATACCTATTTCTGAGAAGAACAAAGTTAGGATTCTATTGGTCGCTTTGATGTCAAATAGCGATCACTCACAAAAAATAAGAACATCATCCACGAAGAGAACATGGGTAAGCACGTCTTCATCTTTCATGTTTAAACCTTTCAGTTCACGAAAAGCTTTGGCCACAAAAATAAGTTTACTTAGAGCATCAACAATAAGAAGATAAAGGAATGGTGATAACAGACATTCGTGGTGTAATCAACGAGAGGATTGGAAGGTAGGGGGAGGTGATCCATTTATAAGTAGTGATAAAGATATGGACTAGAAACTTCCCATCACCCAATTCACTACCTTCAAACCCATTCCTAATTTAACCAATAACAACTTTAGAAATTCCCAATTCACATGATCGTACACCTTCGAGAGGTCCAATTTAAGGGAAAAATTATTTTCTTTTGATCAATTATATAAAGGGATGCTTGAGCTAATGAGATGGCAGCATGAATTTGACGATCCTGAAAGAAACCAAACCGTTTTGCGAAAACAATTTTCCTCAAGATAGGATTTAACATTTGAGTTGTGATCTTAGAGATCAACTTATAGATCACATTACAACAAGAGATTGGGAAGAAATCATTAAACAATAAAGGGTCTTGTATTTTTGGAATAAGAGTTATATGGGTATATTATGACATGCACACACCTACCAAGATATATGCACTCTCTTACCGTTTTTAATAATCTCTTTTTATAAAATCATAAAATCCTATGGGGGCACAATGAGTTATTCCTCCATATATATGCACTCTCTTATGCTTCAAATAATAAGTTCGTTTCTTCAGTGAAAGACTAGTATAAATGCTAGAGCTTAATAGGACATCTCCATCATTCTCTATAAAGATCCAAGAAATTGTTAGCAAAAACTGAGTGACAAAACTTGAGTTAGCACTCAGTTATACAATTTTCATGTCAACTTCGACTTCTTCCTTTTACTTGTCGGGTAAAATTGTCTCCCAAAATATTTGGACAAGTTTTGTTGTTAAAGACTATGGTCGGTCTTTTAGACCCAACTATTTTTTCCTTGACAAGTTCTTACTTATTGGTTTTACCCACTTTGACAAGTTTTACTTCTATAGACTCTCGACAGGTTTACTTCGAATGGTTTGCTTCGACCAGTTTACTAGACATGTCTACTTCGACGAGTTTACTCGACATGTATACTTCTAACAGGTTTACTTTGACTGGTTTACTTCCACGTAACCACTTTTAGTCTAATTTCATAAATGATGTTTCTTAGTGGAAGGTCTTATGAAATCAATAATATTTTTCACCAACAGTTAACTAGAAGTAAAACTAGACACAACAACAATTCAACAGAATCATATAACCAAACATTAAGTAGACTTGTGTTGACCACTCTATGTAAAACCTCAAACTTTTACTGGGTGAAATGTTTTGGATTTTTTGATCTTTCACTCAAACTGTAAATGTAAATGTAAACAACAGTTACTCAAGTAATTCTGGAGAGAATGTGCAACTAAATAAACATGTATTCCCATAAACTATTTGATTTATATAACTTGTTGGGACATAACATAGAGCTATATGCAGTAAATGCAAACTTGGAAATTTCCACAGACATTTCAGCTTTTACAAAGCTTTGGCTCTGGACATTTTCAAACACACAGAAGCTTGAGCTTCGACACTATTCTCTTCACTCTATGCTCAGAATTGTCTAACTTACTTTAGAATCTTCTTCTATTTATAGCCAAACTAGAAATGCTTCTCCTTGAGTCTCCTCTGCATTAAACACTGTAATAACTATCTACCTAAAAACTTAGCTTCAGAAATTAATTCCACTGGTTTATATATGACAGTTATGAACTCTTCATCTTGTGAGACTGTGTGACATAGACTGAACTGATAAGAATTGGCTAAAATCCAATACGAATCTGCTATTAATTACTACCTTCTTAGTTCATACCAAACTTGAGATTTTCGAATCGTATTGATACAAAAGTCGAGAGGTTTGGAAATCGGTTCCTCATTTCACGCAAATTTCTCAATTTCGGGATGAGCATGATAGCTTCAATATCCAACAAGTGGTGAGACTCCATCAACTAGAGAAAAAAATCACATAAGCGGTCACGACGAATATGAGCTTCGCAAAATTCATCCAAGGACTTTGTGATATTTAAATCCCTCCCAAGAATAATATAGGCACAATTCAAAACTTATGTATTTGCGAAATCTTTCCAATATCCTCGACGTTCTGCATAGGGTCCGTAAACATTAATCACTCTTAAAACTCACAATAATTCCTTGAAATCCAAGCCCAGTGCAAGGGATGACTGTAAAACTTTGGAAGATCTAACCACTTTTAATAAGGGTTTCCAAGCAAAAAGGAAGACCGCTTGAGAGCTCGTCAGAGTCCAAGGTGGCGAATGAACATCCTTTAGAAAAAGGTTCCATCACAATGCGCGCTTGAAAACCTGAAATGAATATAGTCTATTGAATCAGAAGAATATCCAGCCTAATGGCTCCAACGAGCCTGTTCAGGGCAATTATTTTGGAGTCGCCCTCAAGCCATTGTGCATTAAAAGAATGGGAGACCATGAGGATCCCTCTGGAAGGTCTCTTGTTCCAAGGGCCCTCTAAATAGTAGCTTGTATACCCTTTTTAATGTTTAAAACTGCTTTATTTTGAGCTTTATTTTTTAGGCCGGTGCTGAGCCACCGGACTCAACTGTAGAATTAGATTTTAGTTTAAATAGGAGGTCATAGCCTCCCTTAGATTCTAAGGAATAAGAGTCATCCAAGGACGCAAAAAGTGAAGAAGGAAGTAAAGGAAAAGGCTCAGCTACAAAAAGTGAAGAAGAAAGCAAAGAAAGGGGAGCAGCTTTAGGGAGAGAGCTTTTCGAGGGTTTTGTAAAAATAGAGACATTTTAAGAGGGATGCATGTGTCTTTATATTACATACTTGGTCAACATTTCCTTTATAAAAAAGGGGTTTTGCATCTTGAGAGATTTGATCCCTATGAGCTTGAAGAGGCACATTCTACATCCAAGTAGGGGGAGATGTGTAACTCCTTAGGTGCTCATGCTAGAGCTCACACTTATCTTTTAAAAAAAAGAATAAATATTATAAAAACTAACATGTGGGCTCTAATTAAATTCAAAACATTTACAAGGCATTTATATAAAACTATACAAATTAGATAAATTAAAACACTTCCTTAACCTTTACACTTTAAAAAAGTGTTTGCACCTTGAAAGACCTGATCCCTCATAACCCTTGGTAGATCCACTTTTAAATGGATCTATATTATATAATCAAAATTCTACCATTTGGAAAATAAATTAGACTAATTATTTATGATAATTATTCAATTTTATATATTTACTTAATTAAAAAATATGCACAATACTTATATAATAGATTAATTAAATCTAATTATAATATAAAGAAAAAGATCTCTATAAACTATTAAGTCCTCTATTATACAACTCTTAAAAAATCATATTTACTATGGATATTGATAATATATGAAAAGTGCTCTATTTGTTAAAATATATATTAACAAAAAAATAATACAATTAATGAATCATATAATAACTTTGAACAATATAAATATAAAATATACATTAACAAAAAAAAATGATACAATAAATAAAATTTATAATAACTTTTAACAATATAAATATATACGATAGACCTATAAAATTACATTTTTCTTTTTCTTTTTCTTTTGAAGTATTATGTTCATTGTAAAGGCATACAATGATATTCCAATACTATGTTCAGAGTAAAGACCTACAATATTAAAACAAAAGTATGGGTACTTTCGTTTATTTTATTTTTTATATTGAGTAAAATAATATTTTAAAAAAGGTTTATAAAATATTATTTAGAAAATATTGAATAAAATATTATTATAGTTTATTTAATATATAAAAATTATGATAATAAAAATTTGTATTGTAATAATAATTTTGAAATTTACATTTTACTTAAATATAAGTAGAAAATTATAGAAAAAAAGTTTCATGACAAAAACCAATATATTATTGGGTCCTAAGGTCTTGCCCCAGTGCTATGGAAAAAGCCCAAATCAATTTTTATTTACTGTTTTAATCCCGTTGGATATGGACAACACTTTTTAGTCTTCTTTGGTCCAGCAGAGAAACTCGAGCTGTGTAGAAATAACTACTAGATATTGTATGTAATCACAATTTAATGCATTTACTCGCAATCTATGCGCTTTTAGGTTGGAAAGATTTGTCATTGTCCTAGTGTGAAGATCGTCTTAAGCCTAAAGAGTGAGAGCATTAAAGACAACCCTATTTATTTTGTAAAGTAAGTTTTATAAATTGTATAACATTAGTATATTTTGGGAGTATTTGAATGGGTCTAACGGTTAAGAACACATGTTATTTTTTATAAGTCATAGGTTCAAAACCGGTTAAGGTTGCTCATTGGCCTGTTGTGACAAGGCTTCAGTAGGCAAACCTTAGGATATTTTGGCAAAACTTTAAATTTTTTACTTAATGCTTTGATGTGATGATTTTTACCATTGGATAATGATAAAATTTTTATTAAAATTTTTTAATTTTTAATTAAAAATATTATTGTTAAATAAACTTATAATATAAAATATTTTTATTAATTAATAATTAAATTTTAATTTTTAACTAATAAATAATAATTTTCAAATAAAACTAAAATAAAAAATTTAATATTTTAAAGATCAATGAATTAAAATAAAATGCTTTGAAGTTAAAACTAGTATAGATCCATCTTAACTATGGCTCTGGTTCTAGGGGAGTCAAGTTCCCTTTAGGTGTAAACCTTTTTTAATTTACAAAATAAGTAGAAGTATTGTTATTTAAATAAAAACTAATAATCATTAGAAACTGGAGTTGAGTAACATTAATAATTATATAATCAAATAGTATTCCAAAAATTGTTTTACTCGTCTTTCTTTAAAACTAATAATGAATATACTAAGACTAGTTAATAAGTGAAATAATCCATATAAAATTTTAAAATTTGGATTTCCAAAATAAATTAGAATTTAAAAAACATTTTAGGTACCATCAAATGAAGATTGTAAACATTTATCCAAATGTTTTTTTTAGAAATGATTTGTTTTTCTTTATAACTAAAAATGAAGATTTACATGTTAGGGTTAACCTTGATTTGAGAATGAGCAAAGATGTAAGTGGTTTAAGGCACATGGTTTTAGTTGCCCTTGGTTTGTTGCTAGTTGTATCTCCATTTAAAGAACATTATAAAAATGGTTGTAATATTCCATTGTAATGTGCCAAAGTAAGTAGGAGAGATGCCTTTGGCAGCCATATTATTGTAATGTGCCAAAGTGAGCACGACAGATGCTTTTGGCAGCCTTGGCCGACCAATAATAAATCTATTATTGAAGGCTTAGTCTTCAAGTCAGCTAAAATTTAAATTGAAATTTGATATATAATTACATAAATGAGTTTTACAATTTAGCTAATTTAAAATTAAATTTTATATGTTCTTGGTTTTATAATTATTCTTTTTATTACTCAATTCAATTGAATTTACTACTAATATTTTACTACTCAGTTTGTCAGATTGTGAGTAGTGCCCTTAATATGGTTGTATATTTATATGAGTAAAATATTTTTTTTTTAAATTATAAGCAAACATGTTATAATAATTTTTTTTTTTTTACTTTTTATTATTATTATTTTTATTGAGCTTAATATGTCACGTGTCAACGTTACAGACTGGAACACATCTTGCTCATTTGAGCTTTAAGCTGTAAAAAACAGCTCTCAGCCCAATAATATAGCTGCAGCTGTAAGATATAGCTTTAACAGGACAAACATTATAAAAAGACATTTCACAAAGATTTGTCATAATTGTACTGTGGGACGTTTTTTTAAGGCATTTCACAAAGATATGTCATAATTGTACTGTGGGACTTTTTTTTAAGGCATTTCACAAAGATTTGTCATAATTGTACTGTGGGACTTTTTTTTATTCTGTAGGGTTTTGTCCTAATTGTTAGTGAATTGTAATCTTCTAAATTGTAATCTTCTGCAAAGTTTTTAATAAAGTATTGAAATGTTTTAAAAGTTTGGTTTAATAAAAATGTTTATATATAATCTATTTATTGATTTTCGCTAACAAAAGTAAAGTAAAGTAATACAAATAGTATGACTTTTTCTAGGTTCTGTTATAGGTGGTGGGTCATATTATTTTTTCTAAAGGAAACAGGTTTAAGATGAATCTTTAATATTTAGTGGAATGGCCACTGTTATGAATTCAAATTTTTATAAAATAGGGCTTTAGTCACTCTACTGTAATTCTATTCCTATCGTACTCCAGTGTCCTGACTCCTCATCTTTTTGAGTTGGGTGTGGTTCACATCTTTGTTTAGGTAGGCTGCGTATCATTCGCAGTTATTGCTTTAACGAACTAAACAAAAACATTTGTATGACTTAGGTAGGTGTAAAATTGTGCTGCTATCATTTGGAACATTGCGTTTGAAAATCGGACAACGGCAGATCATGAGATAGGAAGAACCTCAATGAATCTTCCTTAGTGTGAAAAATGGAGTACTGCAGAGCAAGAGAAAGGAAGAGGCTCAACGAGTCAAGGTAAGAATTATTATTGTTAGGTTTTATTTGGATATTGCATTCTATATAATGCAAAGGTTGTTGAGATGTTCCAAATATTGGGGCTGGCACTTTGATCCATGAAATTATGCCTTGCACTTTATTTTCTGTCAGATTTATTACATATGAGGCCATTGAAATTCAAGTTTGTGTGTTTAAATGGAGGTTCAATCAAGGTTATAACAAACTCAGAATGATGCCGATTTGAGAGATTTAATGCCTTGGATGTATTACATACATTTCAGGGTCATTACTTCTTGACATTTTCATGTAATTGACATGTGAGTGCAGAGGATAATTTGTTAAATTCTAAGAAGATCCTGTTTGTATTCAAATATGGAGTATGCTGTACACGATCCAAGTTCAGATTATCTATTTCGACGCCCCTTTTGGAAGAGAAGAATCAAGCACTACTCCAATTCCCATAAAATACTACTAGTTGGGGAGGGGGACTTCTCATTTTCTTTAGCTTTAGCCAATGTATTTGGGTCTGCAGAAAACATGGTTCCCACCTCTCTCGACAGTAAAGGTCTCAAATCTTTTCTCCAAAATTTGTGTGTTTTTCTTTTGCTGTTTTTGTCTTGTTTTCCTTGTTTTAGGCTTTTCTGTAATATTTATGCCCTTGATACAGAGAAGGTGCTACAGTTGTATGAATCAGCGCATATAACACTCTCAAATTTGGAGACACTTGGAGCAAAGTTATTTCATGGCGTTGATGCAACTTCAATGGAGAAGCACCTTATCATAGAAAGGATGAGGTTCCACAGAATTGTCTACAACTTCCCTCATGCAGGTTTCTATGGAAAGGAAAAAGACATAAAAGTTATTGAGTTCGTTTCTTAAAACCTTAAATACTTCCTTGTCCCAACAGAGTTTATCAAAGTAATTTTTTGGGGGTTATATGATGGGATTTTTTTTTTAAATTTCCCTTTCGATTTGTAGCATGTAGCCACAATTGCTGGAAAAACTGTTATAATTGATGCATTGTGCTCTGCTATGCTAAGCAGAAAACACCGTCACCTTTTGAAGATGTTCTTCAAGAATGCAAGGACAATGCTGAGCGAAGATGGAGAAATTCATGTTACGCACAAAGAGAATGGCCCATATAGAAAGTGGGAGTTGGTGAAACAAGCAGAAGAATGTGGATTGCTTTTGAAAGAATCAGTTCATTTTACAAAAGAGGATTATCCTGGTTACATTAATAGAAGAGGAGCTCCGCCCAGAGCTGGTGATACTTTCTTCTTGGGAGAGTGTCGAACTTATAAGTTTGCCATGGGGTAAGAATATAGATCTGCAATAAGTTGTTTGTTTGATATTTACCTTTGCAGGTTTGCAACTTTACATTATTGCACAGTTTGTTTGTTGCTTATACCCTGAAACTACCATTTTGCAGTCCAGACATCTTTTACGAGTTGGAATCTTTGGCCATTCGAGCCAAATCGCCCAACGTTTATTCTGAAGCCTCTGCAGAAGACTTTACGGGGGTTCTTTGGGAACCTGAACCTGAAAGACGAATTAGGATGGGTTGGGATTGGGAACTTGAACTGGCTGAAAGGAAAATGAGGATGGGATGGGATTGGGAACATGAACAGGCTGAATGGCAAATGAGGATAGGTAGGGACAGGAAACCTGCACAAGATTGTGAGCCTGGAATTGAAAAGAAAATGAAGATGGGCTGGGGTTGGGAACCTGAATCTGAAAGGCAAAAGAGGATGGCTTGGAATTGGAAACCTGAAACTGAAAGGTATTTGAAAATGGGTTGGGATTGGGAGCCTGAACAGGCTGAAAGACGAATGAGGATGGGTTGGGAGTGGGACTCTGAACAAGATTGGGAACCTGAAACTCAATGGGAATTGAAGATAGGTTGGGATGGGGAAACTGGACAGGCCAAAAGGCAAATGAGGATGGGTTGGAATTGTGAACCTGAACCTGAAAGGCAAAAGAGGATGGGTTGGAATTGGGAACCTGAACCTGAAAGGCAAAAGAGGATGGGTTGGAATTGGGAACCTGAAACTGAAAGAAATTTGAAAATGGGTTGGGATTGGGACCATGAACAGGGTGAAAGAGGGATGAAGATGGGTTGGGAGTGGGACCCTGAACAAGATTGGGAACCTGAAACTGAAAAGGAATTGAAGATAGGTTGGGATGGGGAACCTGTACAGGCCAAAAAGCAAATGAGGATGACTTGGAATTGTGAACATGAACCTGAAAGACAAATGAGGATGGGTTGGGGTTGGGAACCTGAAAGGAAAATGAAAATGGGTCGGGATTGGGAGGCTGAACAGGATGAAAGATGGATGGAGATGGGTTGGGAGTGGGACCCTGAAGAAGATTGGGAACCTGAAACTGAAAAGGAATTGAAGATAGGTTGGGATGGGGAACCTGTACAGGCCAAAAAGCAAATGAGGATGACTTGGAATTGTGAACATGAACCTGAAAGACAAATGAGGATGGGTTGGGGTTGGGAACCTGAAAGGAAAATAAAAATGGGTCGGGATTGGGAGGCTGAACAGGATGAAAGATGGATGGAGATGGGTTGGGAGTGGGACCCTGAAGAAGATTGTGAATCTAGAAGTGAAAGTGAAAGGGAATTGAAGATAGGTTGGGATTGGGAACCTGAATGGGCTAAAAGGCAAAAGAGGACGGATTGGGATTGGGACCCTGAACAAGATTGGGAAACTGTAAGTGAAAGGGAATTGAACATATGTTGGGATGGGGAACCTGAACCTGAAAGACAAATGAGGATGGGTTGGGGTTGGGAACCTGAAACTGAAAGGAAAATGAAATGGAAAGGGAATTGAAGATAGGACGGGATTGGGAGAACCTGCACAGGCTGAAAGGCAAATGAAGATGGGTTAGGGATTGGGAACCTGAACCTGGTACCCGTTTGAGAAATTAAAATGTATGTTCGTTGTTCAATGTCACTCAACTTCTGGATTCTCTAATTAATTTTCGCAATCATTGTGCAGAATTTTAATGGTTTTGTGTAGAGTTGCTTCGGTATTGTGTACCATGCGTTCTATTGGAACTATGGTAATATTGAAGGTAATCTCAGACTATATCTCCGATTCTTTTAACTCTTTATTTATGTTTTTGTTGTTTCACTGAGATGAAATCAGATAATCTGAGACGATATGTCTCATTCTGTTAACTCTTTTTTATTGTTTTTGTTGTTTCACCGAGATGAAAATCATGAATCACTAAGGCGTTTTTAAGGAATATATTTGCAATCACTTTGCAGCTTAAAAGTGGATAAAGCAATTAGTATAGCGTTTAGCCTTTGATTACTGAAAGGCAAGAACTTATCATATGATAAGAATAAGGCGTTTTGAAGGAATATATTTGCAACCACTTTGCAACTTAAAAGTGGATAAAGCAATTAGTACAGCGTTTAGCCTTTGATTACTGAAAGGCAAGAACTTATCATATGATAAGAATATTTATAATCCAATAACACCTTTTCAAAATTCCACATATACATAACTTATAAAAATTAAGTTATATTTTAATGTTAAAATTAGAAATGCATATGAAGGTTTCTTTTAAAAACAGAGGGACTTTTAGTTACGAACTTAGAAGAAGTGAAAACGATCACACAATTTCATGGAAGAAATTAGTGAGTATTTATTTCTCTTACACGGTACAATTAGTGGTTTTCAAAGATTGTGTTATTCTAAATAAGCAATCAAGTTTTAATGTTTCAGTTATATTTTGAGTTACTAGTTAATCATATCATAATTTTAATATTTTCTTTTAAAACAAGATTAGATATAATTTTGTATTAAAAAATATGTGTCATGTCCTCTTATGAATGATCCATGATTTGAGTTCCTAACTGAATCAATCCTTTGGATGAGGAGAGTAGTTAAATGTTTTGGGATTAATTTTGAATGTTCAAAGTATTAATTATTTTATTAGGAGGTGTTATTTTCTTTCATCAAGTTTGAAGGCATTTATTGGAAGTCAAATTTATGAATTAATATTTGAATTACGGAATAAAAATGGAGAATTATCCTCAATGGTGCATTAGAGGATAAGGTTGACCAAGAGATAGCTTGCACAAGAAGAAAAGACAAAAGTAGTAAAGATAAAGAAGAAAATATGTCACAAAGTAGAAAACTAGAATAAAACTCGGAAAGCAGAAAAGAAGAAAAGATGGCACAAAGCATAAAAGAGAATAAAAATGAGAAAGCATGGATAAAGCGGAAAGAAGGCAAGGGAAATAAAGCAGAATAAAGAGAGATAAGGCATACAAGTAGAATAAAGCAGAAAGAAGGCAAGGGCAATAAAGCAGAATAAAGAGAGATAAGGCATACAAGTAGAATAAAGTAGGATGAGGCACAAAAGGAGTAAAAAGCAGTGAAAAGCTAGAAAAACTAAGGCGGGAAAGAAAAAGCAGGATAAAGACAAAAAAGCAAAAAAAATAGTGAAAAGCAAAGCAAAAGCAGGAAAAGTAAAGCATAAAAGCAAAAGAGAAAAAGCTAAAGCAAGAATGCAAAAAGTAAAGCATGACAGAAAAGAAGACTTATCCATCCATGAGGGTGCATTAGTCTCTCTAACTTGCTCAACAAGTCATCCCCAGTCTATAAAAGAAGGAGTGTGCACAACTAGCCCATCTTTTGATAGTTTGTGAACTAATCTGAGAGCATTATGCTACTCAATACTTGGGATATCATGTGACCCTAGTCATGGTGGGAGATGTTCCCCTCCTTTCATTGAGAGGATGAAGCCATCAAGTCTTCATCATTGATATGATTTGTAGGTTATTGATTAGATCTAGGATTGTTCCAGTTGATTGAAGAAGCTAAATATTCAAATCCTCCAATTCTCCAGTGAATAGTTTCTCCAAATTCACTATATTGATGTCAAAGATTGTTTCTTAAACTATTTACGAGATCTATTTCGACTTCCTACTATTGTCTATGATGTAATGAATCTTTTTTGAAGTTTTAATGACACTTCAAATTGTTTTGACCAGCGTTCTTATGAGTTGGTTCGACCTTGTCTATATTTACATGCAATTTGCTAGTTTTATTGTTCCAAGCATAAATCAACCTCACTGTCACGAAATTACTTCATTCGTGTTATGATAGGCTCTTAACACACTAATATAAATGTTCCATTTTTAAAACCAAGAATTTGTGGCCTTTCCTACTATTTTTGGAAGTCCAGAAATTAATTCCTATGAGTTGTCCACAAAACTAGTTTCACTAGTGCAAACCATAGAGCTTCTCAATTCTACTATAGACTTGCAAAAACATTTTATTACTAATTAATAACATCATATCAGAGTTCTGCAAGTCTCTTTAAGTCCAATCCTTTAACCACTGGTTTTTGGAGAGTGAATTGTAAAGGTTTTAGTTTGCATATGTTAGGACTCCCAAAAGCCTGGAATTAGACTTCATCCTAGTTGATGTTCGAATCTTAAAAAGAACCAACACATTGTGCATAGGAACCTGAAAATTTATGATCATTTCCCTACTTTGTTGATCCTCTTGAGTTTCCCTTATGCTCACTCATTCAGCTTGAAATGCCTTGCCTATTAGCTTGTTTTGGAAATTTCTTGTCCAAAGGAGTTAATGATCAATTGAATTTGATTTGGATCATTACAGTGGTATTAGAGCATGTTCCTTTAAAACTACTCAGGTGTTCAATTAAGATTCATAGAATATATTGAGATCCCAAGAAGAAATATCATTTAGGGATGAGTATGATTAAATGAATTCTAGTTAAGGAAAATTCGAAGGAGAAAATGAAAGACACAGCATGGGTGGAAATGGTGAGATCCAAAATCGTATTTTAAGTATGTTGCAAGGATTCTGGAACATGACTCGTAACATCATCCTATCCAGAAAAGAAAACGGAGAATTCCTCGTTAAGAATCTAGAAATAAGAATGGTGAAGGGAGCAACCATGGTTCACAACATGAAGAAAGGAAGAGCCCTAAAGGGTTTGTATTTTTAAGTAGCGGGCCTCATAATCAGTCTAATGAATTCACAAAGGATCCTCCAAGTCAATGAATTCCTATTATGCCCAAGTTCCTTTATGAGAAAAGAGAAGAATTGGAGATCCAGAATGAAAACATTGCTACAGTGGAGGACAAGCATGTTGAATATCTTACACTGAATGAAGAATGTATAATGGATTTGACATTCAAATAATGGGGCAGCATGAACTAGTAGGCTTAGATGTGGATGAAGGTTGGATTGCACCAACAGCACCATCTACAAGAGTCTCAGTGGGTGGCTTGGCAATATCGGTGTTGGGACAAGGAACATAGGGAATCAAATCATATAAAGTCTCGGGCTGAGAATAAACTAAGTCCAAATGTTGATCCTGACTAATATCCCACTCTTTCATGATAGCACAATCCATAGACACTTCGCAGGAAATAGGAAGCAACAAGGATTTGGTAAACCAATCAGCCAATAGTTGATCTAGAATAGGAGCTTTGATTAACCTTCGACGTCTCCTCCACTCATGAATATGATCGAATATGTGAGTAGAGGTATCTTTACGAAGAGAGGTCAAAAGGTTCGTACCAGTTTTATATCGGATGGGTAACTAGAAATGAGTAAGAAACATGGTTTCCAATGAATTGAAATCCACAAACGAGTGTTGTGGAAGTTCGATGTACCATTTTGTGGTCGTGTCGATCAATGTTCTTTGGAAGAGCCTCAATTGGTTGGAATCATCCATTAGGGAGTTAGATGAACACCACAAATGGAAAGTCGTCACGTGTTTTTTTTATCTTCTCCTTGTTTCCCATCAAACTTCAAAATGTATGATGGTAGCTTGACCGGAATTGTTGGCCAATAAAGGTCATGTTGAATGGGATCATTTATTAACTTGGATAATTCTGGTAGATCCAAGGTAGCAAAAAACAAAAGCTGTCAGTTGGGTTGTGGGTAATTGTAATATTGATAAGGTAAGGCTACCCCAATAGGATCGTAGGTTTGTTGAGGTTGACCATAATACCCAACAAACTGTTGGTAATTGGGAGCATTTTGACCCATGAACTGTGGTTCTTCCTGGTTAGGTCCAGCTTGGGGTCCATAAGTAGGTTGAGTCCATTGATTGGTAACTCCTCCAGGATAAGGGACATATAACGGATTATTGTACTATGCCCCTCTAAGGTATTGATTACCAATACTGGGAAGTTAAGAAGGGACCCAAGTTGATGTAGGAGGCTGCAAAATAGGACCAATAGGACCATAACCAGCATGACCACTAGGTCCAACAACTGGAGGGGGACGTTGTAGAATATTATGTAAAACATGCACATAAGATCCCCTAGATGTATGGGATGTAGAGGGTAAAAACTAACTTCCAGCGTTCAGAAAAAAATATGGGAGGAATATAAGTACCTCCCATTTGGGAATTTGACAACAAATTCTAAATAATCTGTGGCACTCCCGCAGGAGTGGTAAGTCTATCTACCGAGGGTGCAGACATAGCATTCGCTGGAATGGCACTAGAAGGGACATTCAATGATCTACCCAAGACATCACTAGGGAAAAGGTAGGGTAAGTTCCTTCTAGAGGCTCCATAGCTAACACATTTATGATACTAGTAGAACCAAACTGAGAGATAACTCGGCTAGGAGCAATTTTCCAAAATGGAGCATTCAGTCCAAATATAGGAGCCACTGCTTCATCGGGATGAAATTGATTGAGTCCATCTCTAGAAGGAGTTGGAATGGAAAAAGACGGGTTTCGAGAGGAGGGTTGTTTTGCTAAAGGTAGTATTGAAAGATCAGCAATGGGAACATTGTAAAGAGGAAAGAACTCACCTCCTCCTTCCGTAACTGGAACTCCTTCCAATTTAGGCATAGAACCACTACTTGCTTCAGAATTTGTATCCATCTCTCGCTCCATGGGAGGTTGGGTCACATGATTCAAAGGATTTTCTAGTGATAACCCTTGTAACCGACGACACCTTCTCCACTGAAAATCATCCAGTATGGAAAGGTCAAATTGTTCTAAAAAAAGAAACATCTATCTAATCAATCAAATCAAATGCTACTTAAACTAAAGCAACAATAAAAAATTATGATAGGAGTGGTAAAAAGGTCAGGATCCTCATAGGATTGTCAAACCACCACAACTCGCGATATACTGTAGGGTCCAACAATAAAACTAGACAAGGAGGATTGGGACTGTACCCTTCCCTGAATGCCCAACCACCTGGACGACACATGCGTAGCAATCTCCCAGGGTCTTGTTCTCGGTATATTACGGTGATAGGATAGCTAAAGGGATATGCTCGGATGATATCATGATCCCTAAAAGTGTCTCTCGATATACACAAGGTACGTGGGAGCTCAACTCCATATTAGTGTTGTCTGATGCACAACCGTTCAAAAGGAGCCTTCCTATATACCACTGAGTACGTGAAGTACCTTTCTATATACCTCAAGGGTACGTGAAAGGTAGTTCTATATACCAACAATATGTGCAATAAACACACAATCCTCGAGATGCAGTGTAGACAAATAACGACAAATCCTACGTTTAAAGACGTCGGAACACATCTCTAACCTATCACACCTTTCTACAAATGTAATATCCCCAAGTGATAAACTTTATTTGTAATAATTTTGAAAAGACTATTTTATAATTTTTAATGTGATTGGCGAACCTGGAATATGCCAATTGGTCCTTGGAGGACAAATGTAACCGAAACATTATGCTTGTAATAAAAATCTGAATGATAGGGACATCCATGTAAATGAGGAAGCTATGCATGCGAGAGTGAGGGACATGAAGGGTCAGTCTCAAGGAAGTTACTCCAGGCGTGGGAATGCTAGTGTGGTGCTAGACCCACCCTAGGGAATCAAAGAGGTAGTGGAGTGGAAATTCCTGGGGGGAATTGGCCATTAGCTACAAAAAGACCTAGGAAAAACAAAAAGGATAAATAAGGAAGCATATGCTAGGAGGAGGAAATCCGCTGAGTATTCTGGAACAAGGAATACTTGTTGTGTGAGCACTCTGTGTTAGGCAAGTGATTTCTCATTAGAGAACTAGATTGAGTTTGACTGTCATCACTCTTGGCATGCATAGTTTAGCTCGACGGTGATTGAGGATGGACTGATATGTTCCTAATCTACGGTTGGGTGGAATGTGGTTGTTCCCTTTCCACTGCGGCTCATTTTACAACAGGCTCTACTACTTAGTATTATTTCTGCAACCCTATTGAGCTCAGGGTATGTTTGTTTATGTTAAAGATGTGTTTTAATATCAATGAAATGATGAAATAGCAGCTTAGATTTAATGACGCTTATGAATTGTTGTATTCATACGGTGTGTGTAATGTTTGCGCCTTGCATTTGGTAGAATGGCAAGCTAAGTGGTGGATTGTTGTTAGGTACGGAGTTATTTGCATACTACATTATTTCTTTGATTAATGAGCTTAGGGTGTGTCGGTGAATGTATGAATATATGTTTTCCATGTTGCTATGATGATAAGAGGATGCCTTAGGTTTGCTGATGAAAGTATTGTTGTTAAACAGGTGTGTGCGCTCATATAAGTATTCTCTGGTTTCTCTTAAATTTTGCAATGTTTTGGTCAAGAATGTATTGTGCTGGTGATGCCAGGCCCTTTGTATACAATCTTCAGATAATCTAATACATGATTTAGTTGATTTTAACTTTATCCGAACCACTAAGTTTAATCGACTCGGTCTATGGACCCTCTAATGCTCCACTAAGAGCAGAATTCAAGTCTGTGATGAACTAGATTTCATGAGAATTCTGTGTCCAGCCTCTGCTGTTAACTCCCCTGCTAGTTAATTAGCGAAATGAACTGAAAACCGTTGATCTTTCTTCTCCCAAATATTGACCATTGAAATATGTGGGCCCTTTTAAACAAGCACGCTCCATAAAGTGACTTTCATACCTCCAATCTTCGAGCGTGATACCCAATGGGGAGGGGACACATCATTTATGCACATTTCCTATCATGCACAACACATTTTTCTTTGTCAGTGCTAGTTCTCCCAACAAAATCACTGTCAACCATTGATCTTTTTTGAGATCAACCTTGTCCGTTGATCTTCTCCTAGACCTATCTCTGTCGTTGATCATAAAGATGCTTTGTTCACTATCTAGGTCTTGATGCTTATCTCAGGCATTATCTCATTCAACGGAAGTATTCTCGACCGTTGATCTGACGATCTTGACCATAGATATATCAAATATGTGAGTACTCGTAGGATCATGACTCCATGAGATGTACAGCTCACTGAAGGTGGAATGCACCTACTCTGTCTTTCAATCCACTGTAACTTGTAGGATTGATTTAGTTTCTGGAAAGGGCTGAAAATTCTAAGGCAAACGTATGTTTTTGCACCCCAGAGTTCGCAGTGGAATTTGAAAGGCGGGAGGTGAAAATCAGAAGGAGAAATGAGGTCAAGCGTTGGTTTCCACAATCTATAGTTCATCGGTGGAAGGCAGAAGGTGGAAAAAAGAAAGTTTCGTTTGCGAAGATTTTGATTCCCGCATTCCGTAGTGGAAGGCATAAAGGAGAAAGTGGAAGGTAGAGATGTGGATAAATTACTTCATCGTTTGCCAAGTTTTTGATTCCCGCAGTTCGCAGCGAAAAGGTGAAAGGCGGAAGTATGGATTAACGATTTCGTTGTGTGTTAAGTTTTCGAGTTTCGCAGTTTGCAGCGGAAGGCGGAAATGTGGAAGGCTGGAGTGTGGATGGATGATTCCATCGCATATTAGGCTTCCGATGTTCATCGTCCGTAGCGGAAGGCGGAAAGGCAGAATGCAGAAGGCGGAATCGTGGATAAAATATTTTGGTGGATGTAGGTTTACGATTCTCGAAGTTCGTAGCAGAAGGAGGAAGGGAGGAATGTGGAAAGAGAAAATCGGAAAAGTCAATTTCAGTGCAGAAACGTCTTTTCTGGTTGCATAAGTAGATTTAAGTGCAGAATGATGAATTTTTCTTGCGGGTTTTCATGTTGGTTATTTTCTTAAAAACTTAAGGATGAATGTTTATGAAGGTTATAGCTAAAAATCATGTGAAAGAAATTATGTTTGAAATTTTTTTATATATGCATTTTTGCAAGTTATATAGGTATGTTACTTATGGTATCAGAGCAACAGGTTTCAACTCTGTTTCCTTTTGGGGAACATCTAGTTCCGTTGCATTATAGAAAATTTTTGTTCTAAATTTTTTTGTGTTGAAATGTTTTGTGTATGAACATGAATTGTTCTGTAATGGGATACAGTGATGGCCTCACAAAATGAACAAGAGTACCCACCTAAAGAAGGTACACCATTACTTCACCCAACGTCGCCAAAACCAGAGCATTATGAAGCAAGCCAAGTACTTGAAATGATGAAGAATTTGATAGTGGAAATATAGAGCTTCAAAACAGAAACTGAACATCTGAAAAGGGCTCAAGAAAAACAATAGGATCTCAATGAGATACTATTGCAAAGCTTGCAAGATAGGAACAATGAGGAAAAACTACCAACAGAAGCAGGGAGGAACAAAGAAGTAGGGGACTGTGCTGAAAGAAAAGACAATTCCTCCCAGGAAACTCAAAAATATGGGAATCAAGGCCAAACAACCGAGAAGAGAAAAGTATACCACCTGGAAGGAGAATTCAATAAAATTAAACACACCATTTTTTATGGGGAATCAAGGACTGGGGAAGAAGTGGAATCTTGGTTGCTGGACATTAAAAAGTACTTTCAGATAGACAACTACTCCAATGACATGAAGGTAAGAATGGAAGTTTACAACTTGAAAGGAAATGCCGGTATTTGGTGGCAGGACCTAAGTATCTCCCATGGATTAAAAGAAAATAACCTGGAATGATCAGAGTTTAAGAAACTCTTCATTAAGCAGTATTTATCTGAAAGCTATTATGAAAGGAAGACCAAGGAATTCTATGAATTGAAACTTGGTCAAATGACCATGGAGGACCTCACCAATAAATTTCTAGAGCTGCTACATTTTGTGTCGTACATTAAAGAAGAAAAGGTAAAGGTCCAGTGATTCTTAAGCTGCTTGCCAGAGTCCTACAAATATCAAATTGAATTTGATAACCCCGAGACTCTGGATGAAGTGTTAAGAAAAGAAACACTATGTTTTGAGCAGTATAAACAAAGGAATGACCCCTCCAAAGCCTGGAAGGATTAAAAAAAAGAAAATTTCAACCAATTGAAGAAGGGATTACAGCCACCACCCTTCAGGAACACGCCAAGGAATCTTCAAGGAAATTCATACAACAAATATGGACAATTTCAGCGTAAGGACAATAAAATTGTGCACCTTGGACCTAAAGGGGCTATTGGAACCCCTAAAAAACCTCTGAAGTGTTGGGAATGCGAAGGTCCCCACTTACAAAGGAACTTCCCACTCCTCGGTGAATCCAACAAGAATGTACAAAACCTGCAAGAAGCTTCCACTGTGGGAGAAATTGGCAAAAGTTTCCACCGGATTAATGCAGCTCTTAAAAATCGTCAGGAAGATCATCAATTTGCAATCGTAGAGATTGAAGGTACTATTTTTAACCGAAATCTCTCTATATTAATTGATACAAGAGCTACTTTAAGTTACATCACTCCTAAAATGATGGAGAATTGTCAGCTCACCAAGGTAAGGCATGCAAGGCCTTGGTTAGTCCAACTGGCCCTTGGAGCAAAAAAGAAGGTAACAAAGTTTGTTGCTAATTGTGAAATTTTAATACATGATCATGTAACTAGGATCAATTTGAATGGGTTTCCTCTAGGGTCATATGAAATGATTATTGACATGGACTGGTTCGAAAAGTATAAATTAATACTAAATTGCTTTGATAAAACCTTTACATATGTAGTTGAAGATAAAATTGTTAGGAAGGTAAATGGTTTTAGTAAGCCTGTTTCTTTAAGGAAGATATCTACCTTGCAATTAAGGAAGTGTTTGAGGAAGGTTTGTAAGCTCTATGTTGTCAAGATTGTTGACCTACTCCTTAATGAAAACCCAACATCTGTAAGGGACCACCCAGTTTTAAGTGAATTCATGGATGTGTTCCCATTGGAGATACCTAGACTCCCCCCTCCACGAGAAATAGATTTATCCATTGAAGTTATACTTGGGTCTGCTCCAGCATCCAAAGTACCTTATAGAATGAGTATCACTGAGTTAACGGAATTGAAAATCCAGTTACAGGAACTACTAGACAAGGGTTATATCAGGCCTAGTGTATCACCTTGGGGAGCCCTAGTTTTATTTGTCAAAAAGAAGGATGGGACTTTAAGACTGTGCATAGACTATAGACAATTAAATAAAGTGACCATCCAAAACATGTATCCTATGCCTCATATTAATGATTTGTTCAATCAAGTAGGGGGAGAAAAAGTCTTCTCTAAGTTGAATTTAAGATCTGGTTACCACTAGATCAGGACTACGAAAGAAGATGTTAACAAAACACCTTTTAGGACCCGATATGGGAATTATGAATTCACAGTAATTCCTTTTGGCTTGACCAATGCCCTTGCTACATTTATGTGTCTGATGAATAACATCTTTAACAAGTACTTGGATCAATTCATGTTGATTTTCATTGATGATATCCTGATCTACTCAAGGACAGAAGAAGAACATCAACAACACTTGAAAATCATACTACAAACCCTAAGAGACCACTAGCTGTATTCTAAGTTCGAGAAGTGTGAATTCTTCAAGAAATAAATTTAGTACTTATGACATGTCATCTCAAAAAAAGGGATTGTGGTAGATCCACAAAAGCTAAAAGCAATTCTGGAATGTCCTGTGCCTAAGGATGTTACTGACATTCGATCTTTCATGGGACTCACCGGGTACTACTAGAGGTTCATCCAAGGGTTCTCAAGGATAGCCTATCCTATTACTTCCTTACAAAGGAATGGAGTAAAGTTTGTATGGTCCGTGAAGTGTTAGGAGAGATTTAAAAACCTAAAAAGACTGTTAACCATGGCCCCGATATTCAAGGTAGATGACCCCTTTAAAGATTACACATTATGTACTGATGCTAGCAAGGAGGGATTGGGGGGGGTACTATCTCAAGAAGGACATGTGGTGTGTAACTAATTTTATAATTTGAAGGATCATGAATGAAATTATCTAGTGCATGATCTAGAATTGGCAGCAGCAGTGCATGCCTTAAAGATGTGGCGTCACTACCTATTAGGGAAAAAGTTCCTCTTATTGACATATAACACCTGCATAAAGCATCTATTTACTCATCCTGGACTCAATGTCAGACATGAACAATGGATGGCCTTCTTAAGCAAATTTGGCTTTGAAGTGAAGCATATCAAAGGTAATGAAAGTAAAGTGGTTGATGCATTGAGTCAAAGAACTCATGAGGTATATGAGATCACCATGAGTCAACCAGAAGGTGTTCTGTTGAGCAGAATAAAAATAGCTAACATCCATGATGTTGAATATGGGAACCTCTTAAATAAATTGCTGACATAAGAGGAAAACATGAATGGGACATAAATCAAGGTAGACCAGAAAGGATTAATTTGGTTTAAAAGAAGAATAAGCATGCCTAATGTTGCAGATTTAAAACTATTTATTTTGAATGAAATGCGCAAACCTCCTTATGTAGGACACCCTGGTTACCAAAATATGATAACAACCCTCAGGAAGCAATTCTTTTGGCCTAATTTGAAGACAGATCTAGTTTATTACCTGTCTAAATGTTTGGAATGTCAACAAGTGAAGGCTAAACACCAACATCCAGCAGGTTTGTTACAACCCTTAACAATTCTTGAATGGAAATGGGAGGTAATATCTTTGGATTTCATCATAGGTTTGCCTTTGACTCAAAAACAACATGATTCAACTATGGTTGTAGTTGATAAATTAAGCAAGTCTGCTCATTTTATACCTATGAAATCGACTTATAAGGCTGTCAATGTTGCATAAATTTTTTCTAAAGGATATTTTTCGACTTCATGGCATGCCAAAGATGGTAACTTTTGACCAGAATGTCAAGTTTACATCCAACTTTTGGAAGTCATTGTTTGCAGGGTTGGAAACCAAGATAAACTTCAGCAATAGCTATCACCTTGAAATAGATGGGAAAACAGAATGAACAAACCAGGTCATTGAGGACATATTAAGGATGCATGTCATGGAAAGATCAACTAAGTGGGAATACTATCTACATCTGGCAGAATTTGCATACAATAATGGCTACCAGGCCCTATGCCAAGATGATTCCATTTAACATCCTGTATCGAAGGAAGTGTACTGCCCCTATTAGTTGGGATAGACTTATGGATCGTTTGATGATAAGACCTAAAATGTTGTAGGAAATGGAACAAACTATTCGGGAAGTATAGAAGAATTTGAAGGTGGTGCAGTATCGCAAAAGAGTTATGTTGACTTGAAAAGAAAACATAAAGAGTTTTCGGTCGGAGACCATGTTTACCTATGATTCAAGCCCCAAAAGAGCTCCCTAAAGTTGGGAACCTGCACCAAATTTGCACCACGGTTTTGTGGACCCACTTTCAACTCTTGGAAAGGATAGGACCCATGGCATACAAGCTGGCTCTTCCAACACACCTACGAATTCATAATGTTTGTCATATTTCATTACTAAATAAATATGTATATGATTCCACTCACATCATTGAATGGAATGTGGTATAGTTGGAACCAGAGTGTGAATTCGAGGTGGAACCTGTGTGCATTCTAGATAGGAAAGAAACTGTTCTTCGGAGCCGAGTCGACGCTCAGGTTAAAGTGTAATGGAAGCACTTTAGCCTGGAGGAGGCGACCTGGGAATTAGAGGATGTCCTGCGCAAGTACCTAGGTTTATTCCTAGGAACTATGGAAGAAGACTGAGAACATTGTGGATAGTGTTACAATAAGGGAGAAAGGATGTACAATATCCCCAAGTGATAAACTTTATTTGTAAGAATTTTGAAAAGACTATTTTATTTTTTGAATGTGATTGGTGAACATGGAATATGTCAATCGGGCCTTGGAGGACAAATGTAACTGAAAAATTATGCTTGTAATAAAAATATGAATGATAGGGAAAACCATGTTGAAAGAAGAAGCTATGCATGCGAGAGTGGGGGATGTGAAGGGTCACTCTTAGGGAATTTACACCAGGCATGGGAATGCCATTATGGTGCTAGACCCACCCTAGGAATCAAAGAGGTAGTGGAGCAGAAATTCTTGGAGGGAATTGGCCGTTAGATGCAAAAATACCTAGGCAAAATAAAAAGGATAAATAAGGAAGCATGTGCTAGGAGGCGGGGTGCTGCTGAGTATGATGGAACAAGGACTACTTGCTGCGTGAGCACTCCATGTTAGGCAAGTGAATTCTCACTAGAGAATTGGATTGAGTTTGACTATCACCACTCTCGGCATGCATAGTTTAGCGAGGGGGTAATTGAGGACGGAGTGATCTGTGTCTAATCTACGGTTGGGTGGAACATAGCTATTCTCTTTTCATTGTGGCTCGTTTTACAACAAGTTCCATTATTGAGTATTGTTTCTGCAATCCTATTGAGCTCAAGGTATGTTTGTTTATGTTAAATATGTGTTTTAATATCAATGAAATGATGAAATAACAACTTAGATTTAGTGACACTTATGAACTGTTGTACTCATATGATGTGTGGAATGTTTGCGCCTTGCATTTGGTAGAATGGAAACCCAAGTGGTGGATTGTTGTTAGGTACAAATTTATTTGCATACTGCATGATTTCTATGATTGATGATCTTAGGGCGTGTTGGTGGATGTATGAATGTATATTTTCCATGTTGTTGTGATGATAAGAGAATGCCTTAGGTTTGCTGATGAAAGTATTGTTTGAATGTAGTCATTACGCAGTAGAAGATTGATTTATTCAAGGGAGTTGCGTTAGCAAGTTGAAACTCTCGACATTTCAATCCCTACTCTGGGATCATCATCACAGTTTTCGTTTGTCTCCTGATGATGGTCCCAGAGTAGGGATCGAAACGTCGAGAGTTTCAACTTGCTAACGCAACTCCCTTGAATAAATCGAAAGTATTATTGTTAAATGGGTGTGTGCGCTCATGTAAGTATTCTCTGGTTGTTCTTAAATTCTGCAATGTTTTGCTCAAGAATGTACTATGTTGGTGATGTCAGGCACTTTGTATACAGACTTTAGATAGCCTGATATGTGATTTAGTCGATTCTAACTTTAGCCGAACCGCTAAGTTTAACGTCCCCGGTCTATGGTGCCTCTAATACTCAACGAAGAGTGGACTTCAAGTCTGTGATGAACTAGATTTCACGAGAATTTCGCGTCCAACCTCTGTTGTTAACTCCCCTGCTAGTTAATTAGCGAAATGAACTAACAACCGTTGATCTTTCTTCTCCCAACTCCTGACCGTTTAAATATGCAAGCCCTTTTAAACCATTGCACTCCATAAAGTGATTTTTATACCTCCAATATTCAATCATGATACCCAATAGGAAGGGGATACATCATTTACGCACGTTTCCTATTGTGCACATTTTTTTTCTTTTTCCGTGCTAGTTCTCCCAGCGAAATCGCTGTCAATCATTGATCTATTTGGGGATCAACCTTTTCCGTTGATATTCTCCCACACCTATCTATGCTGCTAATCATAAAGGTGCTTTGTTCACGATAACTTCTGGGTCTTAGTGCTTATTTGAGGCGTTATCTCATTCAACGAAAGTATTCTCGATCGTTGATATAATGATCTTGACCATAGATCTATCAAAGATGTGCGTTATCGTAGGATCATGATTGCATGAGATGTACAGATCACTGAAGGTGAAATGCACCTAAACTGTCTTTCGATCCATTTTAACTTGTAGGATTGATTTAGTTTCTGGAAAGGGCCAAAAATTCTAAGGAAAACGTATGTTTCCACACCCTAGAGTCCGTAGTAGAAGGCGGAAGGTGGGAGGCAGAAATCAGAAGGAGAAATGAGTCTGAGCATTAGTTTCTGCGATTCGAAGTCCGTTGGGAGAAGGAAAAAGGAGGAAAGCAGAAGGTGGACAAAAGAAGGTGTTGTTTGCTAAGCTTCTTATTCCCGCAGTCTGCAGCGGAAGGCGGAAAGGAAGAAAGTGGAAGGCGGAGATGTGGATAAATGACTTTGTCGTTTGTCAAGTTCTGATTCTCACAATCCGCAGCAGAAAGGCAGAAGTATGGATGAACGATTCTGTCATGTGTTAAGTTGCTAATTTCCGTAGTCCGCAGTGAAAGGCGGAAGGCGTAAGTGTGGATGGACGATTCCGTCGCATGTTAGGTTTCTGATATCCGTCGTCCAAAGCGGAAGGCGAAAAGGATGAATGCGAAAGGTGGAAGCGTGGATAAAATATTCCGTTGGATTTTAGGTTTCTGATTCCCGAAGTGTGCAGCGGAAGGCAGAAGGGCAAAATGTAGAAAGCGAAAATATGAAAAGTTAGTTTCAGTGCGGAAACAACTTTTTTGGTTGCAGAAGTAGATTTAAGTGCGGAAGGATGAATTTTTCTTGCAGATTTTCATGTTGGTTATTTTCTTAAAAACTTAATGATGAATGTTTATGAAGGTTATAGCTAAAACTCATGTGAAAGAAATTATGTTTGAAATTTTTTTATATATGCATTTTTGCAGGTTATATGGGTATGTTACAAGAAATTTTAACCTAAAACTAATGCTTGATTTCATAATTTGCGATTAGGTGAATGCATGAGGTGAGTACATAAAAGTAAAACCATGCTGAATGCTTATGCTAATATTTTTACTGTCACTTTTCACAAAACTCCCTATTTAAGGAAATAATAGAGGTTCGGTTTCTACTTATCCAAAATGAACAAATCCCAAGTAAAATAATATAGAACTATATTTTCAAACCTATTGCAAAAATATAGAGACTTTAATAAAAAAATATTTTGAAAAGGAATATGACAAGATCCCTTTTGAAAAGAAAGTCTATAATGACTACTCAACACACCAAACTTTTCCAAATTCTTCAAAATCAAAACAAGATGCAAACAACAAACTTTTCTTTTTGTTTAAGAAGAAAGAGATATAAGAAGAAACTTGAATGTAAACAACTAAAAGTATACTAGACTAATCAAGTACTTAACAATTGATATCTATTCCTATGATTAAGAAATTTTCTCTCAATTTTTTTCAAAAATAAAAAAGAAGGAAATCTTAAATCAAACTATAAAGAAAATAAAAGTAACACTACTTTCTTTCCAGTTGCCATAAGAAACATTTAGAGATCTAAAGACAATTTCTTTTCACAAACTTCTTCAACCAAAAAATAAAATAGAAAAGAAGCTCATAAGACAAAATCAAACTAGTTCTTGAAGGTATAAACGAATCAATCCTAACACACTTTCCATATTTTGATTAACAATTCAACTATTAGGAACTAAGCCAAACAATATTCAGAAACCAATTTACACATGCCAAATTTAAAAATGAAATTGGGATTGAAACCCTACCCGACACTGCTGATTGACAGCAGGATACAGAGCGTTATTGATCCAACATTGTGCTTTGCCAACACGAACAGAGCAGCGGCACCGCTTTCTGTTCACTAGATTACTGCGGTAGCACCTTCTTTTGCCTCTGATGAAGGTGCGATGGCCGCTCTTTCAAAACTACCTAGGTGCGGTGGCGAATATAGATCTCAAAATCAAACACAAGGAGAAAAAGAAGATGTTATAGGTCAACAACTGCAAATAAATGATCATAAACAACAAGAATATGAAGCATCAAAGGTAGATCAAGGCATATCTAAGCAATTTCAAATCAAATCTAAGCCAATAAACTAGTAGATTTGATCTATTAAGAAATTGGAATTTGAAGCCAAGGAAAGAACCAAGAGTAACCAGAAGTTATAATTGTTTCAGTTCCCCAGTATAGTCGCCACTTTTGCTAATGGAAATACTCACCTTCTGTGGACAGAATCTATTTCCCTATCCTGAAACACTCAAAGCTATAAGAAATGAGTCACAACAAACAAAAATAATTTCGCTAAGATCAAATAGATGTCTTGAATAAACTCTTTTACCTCTCACAAGCTACAATAGATTGGCCTTTGGAGTGTTTGATCTCCAAACATAGTCCTGCAAGACACACAACAAAGCACACACACAATATTAGAGTAACAAGTTCAATATATGATCTTATGCTCATGACTAAGGAATTCAACAATGAAAATAGTGATTCAAACACAATAATATTTATGGGAAAGGAACATTTATTTGCATAAATGAAATAGAGAGAAATTAGAACCATAGCCTTAGTGTTGAGAAGTCCCTTCTCAAGTAAACCTTGCCTCAAAAGCTTCAAACTTGTCTACCACTTGCTCACTTAGTCTTGGCTATATTTGGCCAGAGTTTTGCTGCAGTAACATGATCTTCCTACCTTTACCCATGGAGGATGAGCCAATATTTAAATCCATGGGAGGATAGAGTAAGTTGAGGATCTCATGGGTGAGGTGGAGGGAGGATCCCATAAGGATGGATTTTGAGCAGGTGGTCCTAAAGCTTAGGGATGAGGCTCCATGAAGTCAAGCTTCGAGAAGCCTCTCAATGCTTCTCTTTTTTCCCCTTTAAAACTTAAGAACTGCTCTTTTTCCACAGGGACAAAGCGTTTCTGAGGGAGCACCGCTCATTGCATGATGGTAAGTGGCGGTGGAACCGCTTACTGCTCAAGGAAAAACGATGTTACACATAGAGGTATTGCACCTTGACCACATGGAAAGTGCGGTGGTGGCCAAAGGTGTAAAATCACTGATCTTGGTCCATTTTTAACTTCACAACTTGAGGATTTGAGGAAAATACTGATACTTGGATCTCATTACATGATGATGACGAGAAATGTGTCTAATATTGTTGTGCCTCAATTTTATACGGTATTAGAGCCATGGCAGGACAAGGAAACTCTTAAACAAATTTTTTGATGGATCTTTGATGAAGATTGAGCAAAATTGCTCAAAACCATTCCAACACTCCACCAGAAGCGGAGAGGTTTCCACATAAGTCTTGTAATCTTATCCTTGATCCCTCTAGATTCTGTCCAGAGAATTCTATCCAGGCGTGAAGCAACTCCAAAAGTGCAGGTTGTTCGACCTTATTTTGTTTGTTTTGTGTGATTGTAGGTATCTCATAAACTTCTATTGCATTCGCTACCGCTGGAAAATGGACCCTTCCTCTAGCAATATTCTTACTCCTTTCAACTATCATCGGTGGAAAGAGGATATTGAGATATCATTGTGCTCCAAGGGACTCTACAGAGTCACCATGGGCACGGAGATAGAGCCAAATGTAGTAATAGAGAAGGCACGATATTGGAACAAACTAGATGAAGCGTATGGTTTCCTATGCCTCTCCATTTCCAAGGATCTTCTTTTCCATCTCTCTGGATTGAATACTCCCAAAGAAGTGTGGGAACAACTTGCTAAACTCTTTGGAAAGCAAGATGATATGAGATCTTATCAGTTGGAGAATGAACTAATCTCTCTTAATCCAAGCAATTTTGAGACCATAAATGATTTCTTCACTAAGTTCAAGCACCTTGTGCTCTAATTGAAGCAATGTGAAGTTGAGAAGAAAGATGATCAGCTAAATCTTTCTATCCTTTCGAATCTAGTACCAGACTACTATGTCTTTGTCTCTACCTTCTATACTGAAAAGCTTACAATTCCAAATTAGAAGATGCCTATGTTGAATGCATTCATTGAGTCCCTAACCAATGAGTATGATAAACTTGTTCACATGGGATCCATGAGATCCTCCCAAGATCAAGCTTAATTTGTTTGTTGGAGGACCTAAGGCTTCGAATGTAAAGGGAAAACAAAAGAAAGAGAAGACTAAGTTTGATCCTCCTAAGCAGAAGGAGCAGTTAGATGAACCCTGAGGTTCGAGGAAAGACAAGCAAAAGGGAAAAGAGAAAACAAAATGCTCTTATTGTATGAAAGGCTTACATCGAGAAAGCTCGTGTATGAAGAGACCAATTGATTAGATGGCCTTTCTCCTAGAGAAAAACAACAATAGTCTTCCAGCTAGCGCAAGGAATTCTGACTATGGAGAAGAGACTGAAGATCATGATTAGAGATGTCATGCACTAAAGGCTAGTTGTTCAAAAACACATGCTTTCCTCATTGATTTAGGAGCTTCCAATCATATGGTTGCATCCAGAGAATCATTCTCTTCATTGCAAGCTACTGATGGTCCGATCATTGACATGGGCGATGACACTCAAATTCGAGCTGAAGGAAAGGGTTCTATCAAGTTAAAACATGGAAAGTTCAATGATGTACTCTATGTGCACTCCTTAGCAGCAAATTTGTTATTTGTATATTAGATGACAAACACTGGCCCACCAAAGCGAGTGGTATTTGGTCTCGACACAGTAGAGATCACAGATATCTATACTGGGAATATTATAGCAAAGGGTGCTGCAAACCATTCCTCCAAGGCATTTAAATTCTCACACTTTCTGCCATACCCAGATCCAGTACAATCTCAACTGCCATTTGAAAGGGGAGGTAAAAAAATTCTATCTACTCCTTTTGCATATGATAATGTTTCCATTATTTTTTCAGATTCTGAATCCGAAGCAAAGGACTCAGTTGAATCAGTTTGTGAAATTGAAGATGAAGTTGACAGTGATCCAGATCCAAATCCAATCCCTACTCCCAATCCTAGGCCCAAATGGGCACAAAAAGTTATTGGGGCAGCTGGAAAGATGACTGGAGATCCATCTGACATGAAGAGGACAAGAAATCCGTTTCGGAAAGAGAACCTTGTGCTATGTCAAGCAAGTTCACTTCCTTCAAAGAGGTGCAACAAACTTCCAGTGAGATGCTACATGATGGTAAGGACTGATCAACTACACTGCTCACAGAAGAACATACTGGATCATGCCATTCTTCTTCCAAGAAAAGACAAGGGCAAGATTCCTTCCTCTATCTATCATCAAATTGGAAGATGAAAAAGTTCGCATGCACGGCCCCAGGATACATGTGCACAAAAGAACAAACATGCTTCCTCACTACAGAGATGAAATTCAAAGTGATCCATAAGCTCCATCAAAATCATATAATATATAGACAACTCTATCAAATACACTTTCATTTTTTCTACATAAATGATGAATCATATTTTATAGAAAAATCACAAAAGATCATTCTATACTTTCAACACAGAATAAGAAAACATCTTTCAACAAAGAAAATGAAACTTAAGAATTTTAAAAAGATAAGAAAACTAATTTGTACTTAATGTTTTTATACCATATCCAAAACTTATAATAAATTTTTATGTCGATTTACGTAGACAAAGGTATAGGATGATTTGGATATCCAATTACATATATTATTGAAAATAATTTTAAAAGATAAGAAACTTAATTTGCACTTAATCTTTTTTATACAATAGCCAAAGCAAAGATGGTTTTTTATGTCGAGTTAAGTACATATATTATTGAATTAGTATGGGTATTATGTTATATACAAATAATGATAAATTTTGGCTTGATATTCGAGAATTATCAGATATTTAAACGACTTTTTATTTATTGGAATCTTCTTATAGAAGGAATGGCTCAAAACAGGATTTACATTGGTGATTTTAAGCATCTGGTGAGATTCGAAACACAAAAATTAATTTAAATTACGATTTGAAAGTACATATTTTCAAACCAAAAATTTGTCCAAATAAAGCAGCAAACCCTAAATTCCCTTCAAATGGAATGATGACAACCAGAATTCGTCAACGAGAAGTATTTTGATTTCTTAACTGCGAAGACAGTGAATCCGTGAATTAGAATATTAAGATTTCTTAACTGCGAAGATTGGACTTGTGATTGGGCTGTGGTGTGCCGAAAAGACTATGGTACTGTCTGGATAATTGAGTGTAAACACCATGAAAAGGTGATACGTTGTATTACTTTTTCTGTATGGGCGGTGGGTCATATTCCTTTTCTCTTTTATGGGTTGTGGGTTGTATCATTGATGCCTTGATCTCTACTCAAACTATAAGTTTATCAACTCTGTACAACTTTCATTTAAGTTTATCAACTCTGTACAACTTTCTTTAAGGCTACCAGGCAGCTTGGGGCAGGGCAGGGCAAGGAAGTTCAATGCCCTCTGTTGGAGTGTTGGAGTATCAGTACAACCCATGTATAACTGCAGCAACTGCCACATTTGTGGGAATATAAAAAAATGTGGACTAACAGTCATTCTTGTCAATAGGGCTTTGTATTTGGGTTTCATATGTTCATCAGCATCAACAAGTTTTGGTGTAACTACCAACCATACACCCTCCAAGGCACTATAATAACAAACAATCCCTTCTAATACTTATTTTTTGCCTGGTTTCCTTTCAAAGAAAATTCATGTTTTCATATTCTGTAGGTAGCTAGTCCGGTGCAGGGCAGTGCAGTTCAGTGCCCTCGAATGCACCATAATAACAAACAATCCCTTCTGGTATTTCTTTTTTTCCTGGTTTCCTTTCAATGTAAATTAACGTTTCTATATTCTGATAGGTATACGTTAATGCTGAAGACAGCTATAACCTCCCTGTGTTTTGTTTGTGCAGGCTGCTCTCATTCACAGTTATAGGTTGAAAACTTTAATGCACGCTCCAATAAACTTCATATGAAGACGTGAGTTGAAAACCCCTTCTGGTTCAAGAGTCGAGGTGGGTAGCTCTACATTATTATTTTATTATTATTATAAAACCTTATTAGTTAGTAAAACGCAAGTACTTTTTTGGTTGTTTATTATTTTTAATAAACATAAATGATTTCTTTCACCATTCAACTGCCACAGAATTCTTTTTGCCACCATTTTTGGCAATGAGCATTTAACTAACCATTTTTCTCTGTCATTTAACTAACAATTCATTACTGTAATTATTCTATCACAATGCATTAATGTCAGACTATATTAAAATAATTTAATAGATAATTCATGAATTAAAATCTATACAAGCTATGTAAATGATCAGTGTAACTAATTCATATATATATATATGCTATGTAAGTGACCAGTGTAGCTATGTACATACATATTTAGTGTAGCTACCATTGGTATTCAATCTCACATACAATGATTTACACAAGTAGTGACATTGTTGTTACTATTGTTCTCATACTTTGTTACTATTGTTCTCATACTTTGTTAAGTTTCCTGAAACATGAACCTGCCCACACATCTGGGTAAATTCTCCCACTTATAATTTTAAAAATTATCCATCTGAAATTTCCTAATTATTGACGTTATATTGAAATTAACTTGTGATAACAGGGGAGTATTTTATCGAAATTCTTTGCACTTCTCTCAAATGATAAAAGAACTATGGAGTACGTTGTGCAAGATCCAGCTATTAATAGATCCACGTTGGGACGTCCCCTTTTCGAAAGGAGTATCACGCACTACTCCAATTCCCATCAGATATTACTTGTTGGGGAAGGGGACTTTTCATTTTCTTTATCTTTGGCCATTGCATTTCGATCTGCGGAAAATATGGTTTCTACTTCTCTTGACAGCAGAGGTCTCACATCTTTAATCCAAGATTTGTGTGTTTTACTTTGTTTTCTCCAAGATTTGTGTGTTTTACTTTGTTTTCTTTGATCCTATACATCTGAGCTATTGTCATCTTTCTGATCTGATTCTCTATATTTATGCCCTTGATGCAGAGAAGTTGCTACAGTTGTATGGCGTTGAGTCAGCCCATAATACATTGTCAAATTTGGAGCGGCTTGGAGCAACAATATTACATGGAGTCGATGCGACAACAATGGAGAACCACTATCTCATAAGAAGGACGAAGTTCCACAGAATTGTCTACAACTTCCCTCATGCAGGTTTCTACGGAAAGGAAGAAAACGAAAATGTTATCGAGTTTGTTTCTTAAAACCTTCAATACTTCCTTTTCCCTAAAAAGTTTATCCAAGTGATCTATTTTGGGTTGAGTTATGGGATTTGTTCTGTGGACTGGGGCATGCAGCCACAATTGATTGAATAAAGAAATGTTATAATTGGTGCACTGTGTTTTTCGATGCTAAGCAGGAAGCACCGTTACCTCTTGAAGATGTTTTTCAAGAATGCGAGGACTATACTGAGAGAAAGTGGAGAAATTCATGTTACGCACAAAACATATGGCCCATATAAAAGGTGGGAATTGGTGAAACAAGCAGAAGAATGTGGATTGCTTTTGAAAGAATCAGTTCCCTTTACAATCGTAGATTACACTCGCTACACTAATAGAAGAGGAGCTGGAAGCAAAGCTGGGAACACTTTCTCACTGGGAGAGTGCCGAACATATAAGTTTGTCCTGGGGTAAGAATATCGCTGCAAATATATTTCTATGTTTGATATTTTCCATTGAAGGGTTGTATTGCTCTATAGTTTGCTTATACTTTGTAGCTATCATGTTACAGTCCAGGCCTCCTTTACCAGCAGAGATTGATGGGTATGCCAGTTGCATTGTCAAAGGTTTATTCTGGAGCGTCTGTAGAAGGCGTTAATGCGGTTCTTAGGGAACCCGAACCTGGAAGGCAAATGGGGATGAGTTGGGAGCTTGAAAGGCCAATGAGGATAGCTTTGAAACGTGAACCTGAAAGACAAACGAACATGGGTTGGGAAATTGAACAAATGAGGATGTGTGGGGAAACTATGAGGATGGGTTGGGAAACTGAAGTTGAAAGGGAAAGGAGAATGGGTTGGGAACATGAACAAATGAGGATGCGTATGGGTTGTGAAACTACAAGGATGGGTTGGGAAACTGAAGCTGAAAGGCAAAGGAGGATGTGTTGGGAACATGAACAAATGAGGATGGGTTGGGAATCTGAAGTTGAAAGGAAAAGGAAGATGAATGGGGAAACTGAACAAATGAGGATGGGTTGGGAAGCTGAAATTGAAAGGCAAAGGAGGATGAATTGGGAACCTATAAAGATGGGCTGGGAACCTGAACAAATGAGGATGGGTTGGGAAACTGAAATTGAAAGGCAAAGGAGGATGAATTGGGAACCTATAAAGATGGGCTGGGAACCTGAACAAATGAGGATGGGTTGGGAAACAGAAGTTGAAAGGCAAAGTAGAATGGGTTGGGAACATATGAGAATGTTTTGGGAAACTGAAGTTGAAAGGCAAAAGAGGATGGGTTGGGAACCTATGAAGAGGGGTTTGGAAACTGAAGTTGAAAGGAAAATGAGGATGGCTAGGGGCAAGAACAAATGAGGACGGGTTAGGCACCGGAACCTGAGGGAGAAATGAGGGTGGGGTGGGAAGCTGAAGTTGAACGGGAAATGATGGTTGGGCTCCGGAACCTGAACTTGAGAGGCAAATGATGATGGCAGTTGAATGGCGATTTTTAGGACCTGAACCTGGAAGGAAAGCAAATGCAAAACTATCATGATCCAAAATTCAAAAATTTTCTTTGTGCATGCATTAAAATTCGAATCCTTATATTGTTACCAGTTACACCAAAGCTTCATAATTACAATGCCTATAATTTCTCATCAATTATTATCAATATAATTTGTGTCATCGATTACAAGGGTGATATATTGAATACTCATATTTTAAGATGGAATGCTATGTAAGATGATTGAATTGTGCCAGTGTGTATTAATCGATGTTGATGAGTGGCGATTGCTCGAGGAAGCTGAATTATAATTGAAAGTACTATGAAAAGTTATTACGCAACTAGATTTATTGTTCAATTCTGATTGAAAGCACTATGAAAAGTTATTACGCAACTAGATTTATTTGAACAAGTAGATGTATTTGTATTCTATTTTATTTTAACTATGTGTGAATTTAATTAAAATAAGTAATTATTAAAATTAACATTAAGAGTTAATGGTTTTGATTTTGATTTTTTTTATCAATTCAAATAAGATAATATAGTTGTTATTAGATTGGTCTCTAAACGAATTTATAATATATTTAAAATATGAATAAATGCAATTTTAAAAAAGCAATTATCTTATTTTTAGATGTTAGATGTTAGTTATCAATTAATGAAAATTATATATCAATTTAGAATATAATAAAAAATAATAATTTTCATTAGTGTTTAGTAAGATTAACAAACTTACATCTATAAATAAACTATCTCCTTTGATCTAAGGATTTTTTCATAGCATGGATCGTTATCAGTATTTAATTTAATGTTATGGCAACCACAAGAATTTTTTTCCCTTGCATGGCTTGAAACAAGCAGCTCATATGGGGTATGAGAAGATTGATAACTTCTTTTTTCCACTTTATTTAAAGTGTCGCGGATAAAATTATAATATCTATATACTACATGTGAATGATGTACCTTTATTAATTGTGATTTATGATCAATATAGGAAATACTTGTGAGTCAAGTAATCACACTTTCTTTTTCTTATTGTATGGTTAATTTCTAATTATAATTTATTTTATGGTTAATTATTTTCCAATTTTAAATGTTGATAATAAATAATTAAAAATGACATTTACAACAATTTTTTGGATAATTTGTAATTTTTCTTAATTTAAAAAAAAAACAATGTCTCGGTAATATTTTATTCATATATAGTTAACATTTCAAACCAAGAGACATAAATTCATCTTCAAAATTGAAGATAAACTTAAAATTAAAAAGTTCTAAATGTTAAGTATACACATAACACTATAATTACTTCTCTAACACCAATACTAAGTAACATATTTTACTTTCCTTCCATTATACACAACCATCTATTAACATCTACCACATTCTAAAAAAAATTTAATAGTTCACCATCTCTCACTAATTTTAGTTATGGGTTCAGATTTATTATTATTATTATTATAAATACAAATTGATGACACCATCCATAACATTGTTCATACAAATCTCTCTATGGAAAAATCTTAACTTTCATACAGATTTAGCAGAACTTCTATTAATCCTCTCTAGAAACATACAATTAGGTTTGTACATTCCTTAACTTTCCATTGCAAATCATCTCCACACATAAAATTAGGTATGTACATTCTTTACTTTCCCATTGTAAAAAATTTTAAGATGATAAATATCATTTATATAAAAATAAAGGTTATATGGACATAAAAATAAAACATTTTTCATAGAAAAGACATTAACAAAATTTACATGGAAAAATTATTATGACGATAATTATCATTCATATAAAAATAAAGGTTATATCGACATAAAATGTAATACACTGAACAAATAAAAATTATTATTTTTTTAATATTTAATTATTTGTAATATTTTGACTAGAGTGTTAAAATAGATGTTATGAATTATTTTTATTTAATAAATTAAAAATACTGAGAGAAATCAAAACTGAAGTAGTTGTTAAAAGAACGTTTGTTGACCTACAAGGGGAAAAAACAAGTGGCGGAAGCTACTGAGTGAGAAATCTGATGTAGGAGGCATCTTCCCCAGAATTAGGTCAAGACTCCTTGTGGAGTGCTAAAGAGCATGAGGCTCATAAATGACCAAGTCCTAGGAAAAATAATATATAATAATGTATCCATTAAGCAAGCAAGAGGCTAGCGATGGACGTTGAATTGATATGTTAATGCAAGAGATGGCACATTGATTGGATTTTGTCCTTGTGGTTCAACAAACAGGCTCGGGGGTTTTGGAGCAAGTGAGACTTAGCTGCTCTAGGAGTTGGTTGGGAGAAACAACTATTTCAGTTATATTTTCCCGACAGTGGTGTCAGGTTCATTTTTCTACTTCTTGTCTGTTTTAGTCCTGTTAAAGTAAAATTCAAGTTTTAGTCCTGTTACAGTAAATGGTACTATGCATTTGTTCTTATTGTCTTCCCTATTTTCTGTTATGATTTAATGTAAACTGATCCCAATTAGGCAATAGTAGATATATGGTCTTAATATATTATAATGAATCTTTGTTTGTGATTCCATACGCGAATCAGAGTTCCACATAAGAATGGTTGTAATGTTAGTGTAACTAGGAAATATAAATGAAAAACTATCATAGATCTGGTTAAAAGTTTTAATTTATGCATGCATATGTTCTATTAAAGTATTTTAAATGTATTCGTTCAACTGTCCATTTTCCCTAGGAGTCGATGTCTTCCTACACAAAGCTCACCTCTGTCCTTTAAATTGTTTTCGTATCAAAACCCTCCTATCAGAGTTTGTATGGCTACGATCGGTTCCTTAATTTATATGCTAAACAACTTCATTACAGAAAGAAAAATCCAATATAGAAACAGTAAATAAAAAGAGTGTCTACTGTCGTTTATAATTTTCTAGGATAAACAGAGGAGAGTTGAGAGGCTTTATCTTCCTAAAACCAAATCCATAAGTCGCATAAATTACTAAAAGTAATACAAAGTAAAATCGAAATTTCATCTCATCTAAACAATTATCTAAATTTCATATCGATATGGGAAACATTTGGCACAGCAAGTCCTATGCAATATTACAATTAATATCCAACACTACTCAAATCGTATAATTTAAATAAACAGTTATAGGAACTATTGGGTAACCATACCCGTTATAACCCAAATCGAGCTAGTCTCGTTAATAAACATTCTATAGCAGCGCATAGATCTATATAATAAATACAACAATCAAATCTAGAAATAACGCGGTCTTTAATTAAAAGCACACAGTCTCAAATCGCGGGTATCCCAAACCCCAAGATTCTTGGCTCTGTCTAAAAATATTTTCCTCCACAAAATCAAAATCACAAAGATCTTCGTATTTTTCATAAACACAAACCATCCAACAAATATTGCGTGGCAGTAAGATCATTAAAAACGACATCCATCACTTTTTAAACCCACGGTATGTACCTCCGAAATGATGGGGTTTTATCACAATAAACATAGATGTTTTCAAACACCATAACTACAAGCTAGTACATACCCATAAGGGTTCTTAATACAAAATTCCACTTATCTTCGTATTAAGTGGTGGAAGCCCTTTTCCAAGTGGTATGTGAACCCAGTGGGAGGCCACTGTATCACACTTGAAATGAAACCCTTACCATTGACTATCGCCAAAACCTTTTATGGAAAATCGAGCATGACCACGACGGGGATGAACACATGCATATCAACTAAACAGAGAAGGGTCAATAAACTTGCTAAGTAAAAAAATACTATTTTCTTAATGGTTAAACATAGTAGGGGTTTGTCCTCACCTTTTGACAATGAAGTAACGGGATTGAGAGGAAGTGACCTTGTCGCCACTCTCGTCGACCATCTACAATCTCAAATCCACACTGTATGTAGTTAAAACCCATTTTTTTTATATAATGATGAATTTTGTTATGCAAGGAAATCACGACATAGTTAAAACCTCTTCTTACCTGACCAAAGATGCTTAGGCGAAAAGCTGGGTTCGTTGGGAGATCCTTGTAGCTATCCAAACCCCACCTGCAAATCCAATGTAAGATGTTAGAGTTTTTTTTTTTAGAAATCAATTTGCAAACTGTCAAAAAGGCTAACAGTCGAACCATTACCTTATACAAGTGCAGAGAGGGCTAGGGGTCGATTCCTCCTGGATGCTCTTATCACTCCTCTTCTTGCAACGTAGGAGAACCCCTAATCAAAAACTGGCGTATAACATTATTCCTGAAATAAATTATTTTTAACTAAATGGAAAGAAATTAAAAAGCTTAGTTACCTAGTTAAAAGACATGAAAAAACTCAATGAGTGTTGTCTTCTTTCTTCCACGAAGAACTGGAAAGGTCGATGTCACCATGCCGAACATAATACAGATTGAAACCTTCAGTTAAATACCTCAAAACACAGGAAACAAACTCCATTAACGGACTGTGTAAGATTCAAGAGATGGGCGCGCAAGAAGCCATGAAATGGCCAAGTATTCTTCCAAAAAACAATTACATACCAAAAATAATGCAAGAATGAACTTTCAGACAGGTTAAACGAAACATTTAACCCTTTCCAAAACCCTCATTGGAGATGGTGATAAATGGAGGGTCGAGATCCCTCTCGGGCACACTTTTTCATTTTCTACCATCAATACACCTGGTTGCGCTATCAACTCACACCCAGGGCAGAGTAAATGTATGTATCCAAACTTAAATTGCATGTATTAAAACCTTGTAACTCCCATTATTTGGGCATACCATAAACTATGGTCAAACGACCTTGTAATTATGCCTAAGCTGCATTGGTATCAAGACTATGGTGTTAGCACCATAGTCCCCAAAATTTTCTTTACCATAATCAAAACTTATAACCCTCAAACCAAAGCTTGTGTTAGGAATTTTATACATCAACCCTTTGTCATAAGGTTGGGTACCTTTAACACCATGTAGTGGTAGTTTTTCTTTTAAATCTAGGTTTTAATGCTAGAAGTAGGAATTAGACGCTTGGGCTATGCCATAGAATTTGGGCTTATAATCCCTAGCATAAATATGTATGAACATTGAAGCGTAAAAATCTTGAGAACATCACCTGAAGGTGTAGCTTTAAGGCCGTCGTCAACCATATAAAAGCACCACTTGAGATAAACATGTAACACCCCGGTTTTGACCCCGTTGCATTAGATGTATATGATGTATGTATTGTAAATGATCATGGTGTGGAGCTAAAGGCCAAGGCCCCACCATCGATCGGTTATGCTATGTTTTGGATTTAAATTTGTCACCGAGTGTATATCGGGGCATGCGGCATATGTTTTAAGTTTATCATCATGTAAATATGCAAACATAATTAAATGAACCCGACCAGCTACGATTGTGGCAACTAAATCGATAGGGGCATGATTTTCACAAGGATACGGATGTGGGGAATTTGTCAAACCTTGGCCAATGAGAGAAAAAAAACCCATGTGTATTCCTCCCTTGTCTTATTCCAGCCACTTTCATTAAGAAAGACTGTTGGTGGTTGAGGCAGTTAATTGTTTTGGGGAGTGGGGTGGTAGGACTGTCAGTCCTCACCCACATGCACACTCCACCAGCAGGAAACACCCAGGCACTCTCTCCACTGCGTGCTACCTCCACAGTTTGTTCCTTCCTCACGTTGCTCATCCACACGCAGAGATTTCACTCTCCATTTCGCGACCTCCCGATTTTTGCTGTTCGTCCACACGCAGGAGCAGACGTTGCTCACGCTCACGCATAGGATTTTCCCGGTCTTACCCATGTGGTTTTCCTCTGCGGATTTTTGGTTGGTGTGGGCGGATCCTTTCCTCACGGGTTGATTGGTGGCTCTACGTTGTTGTCACTCACGCAGCAACCTGGGAGCTATTGGTCACAGTCACCAATGATTTCCTGTAGGAGGCCATTTCACGCTCAAGAACTGTGTGCGGCCTGTGTAATTCTTATCCGCTGGCTTAGCTGTTCAGGAACGGACTGTTGTTTTCCCATGTTGTGGACCGTGGTTGTTTTTATGCCTTGAGGCTGCTGCAGACTGTTTGAATTCATTTCCCTTGTTTAAGCTGTGACATCTAAATTAATTGCTTGAGTGCAATGGTTGGTCTTCGGACTGTGAGAGGAGCAGGGATGTTGGCTTAGTTTTGCTTGATAAACCTGGTGGCCGGAAACCACACAGACAGAGCTAGAGGGCTGGCCTTCTTCTCCATCACCCCTGAATAGCACTGGAAGGGAATGCAGGGCCTAAGGTACTGTTTAGCAGAGAAGGGATTGATTCCTTGTGTTGGGTGTGTTTGGGTGTCTTAGAGGTCAGGCTAGTTCTAGTGTAGGTGTTCTTGGCTCCATAATGAGCTCACCAGCTTAGCATTGAGCCTTTCCCCAACTCCTTAATGGCATGATAAACCCAACTGTGTTGGCTTGGCTGTGTGTTTTGTATATCCTTGTCTATGTGTAAGCCTGCTTGTTCCCTTATCCCTTGGAGAGTCATGCCCAGCTCGGGGGTGGTAGCGTTGCTGAGAGATTAAGGAGCACGCTAGCCTATGGTTGGGTGGAACGTTGCAGCGACGTAGCTGGTTGCGGAATGAATTCATTAAGAGATAAGTGCTCTTGTCCATTTTTACTTCTGCAACCTTAATTTCTGTTAATGATATGATGAACATGTTGCATGAATGCTTGTTTGGATGTATGATGTTTCCGCTGTGTCTGATAGATGATTGCATCTATGCATGATAAATATTCATGTGAGCATATTCTAGATCAATATACAAGTTTAAGCATTATGTTTCAGCAATTTTGTGTATGCATATGTTCATGGGGCTCTTAGCCCGGGTGGTCAAAGCTTGGGTCGCGTCTCCTTTGCCATTCGGAGGCATGGGGGCATGACAAAACACTTGTCCATTCATTATAAGAACCATTATAGGTTACTTCACATACACTTTTTTTGATGACGACAATTTATTTCATGATGCGACTAAATTACACATATTTACGACAACATATTCAGTTAAAAAAAAAAAAAAAAAAATTTGGAATTTTTAGGTTTGTGATAAAATAAAACATTGCTCATTGAAAAGAAATCAACAACATTTACATAGGAACTATGTTATGGGTTTAATGAACTTGGTTTAATATTTTCTTTTTACGCTACAATTTCTTGAAACATAGCTTTATATTGGCTCAAACGTAATTTCTAGAAACTCGCCTTTAAATTGGTTTAAAGGTGCATTTTATTTTGGTTTTTCCTTAACCGGGTTTCTTTATTTTTTATTGGGGATTTTAAACAAAGTTTGATTAAATAATTATAATATAGATTTCTTGAAAAGTGAGGTGGGAGTTACAATTTCTTTTCCAATTATTGTAGGTTAATGTTTGTTATGATTTTTTTAATTAATATCCATACTTCTTTAATTAGACAAAATTTCATTAAAAACCCTATATATATTATTTCATTAAAACAATAGGATAAATATAATTTAAAATCTTATTTTATTGATATGAGATAGTCATTCATAAATAATATGAAAAACAAAGTATTGAAAAGTATTATGATAAATAGAAGCATGCACAACAATATTTGAACCCAAAAGCTGACAACATTCGACATAAAGAACGATTATGTCGGATTGCAATGATGAAACGTACTATACGTTCCGAATTTTTTTTGTCATCTTGCAGAGTTGTCGAATTTTCGACTTTACGCTTCATAGGTTTTGCGACGAACATGTTTGTCTAAAATTCGGCAACCTTGTCAAAGAAAATTCAATGACAATTCGTCTGAAATTCAACAACTATCATCATCATAATTTAAATAAATTTATAATTTAAATTATTTTTTATAACTTTAAATATAAATGATAAATTATCATTAATTTTTATAATTTAAATTATAAATTTATTTTATTTTTATTAAAATGGAACTTTATTGTTTTAGGTTTTCTTATATTTGAAATTATGTTTATTTCTACATATTTAAAATGGTTAATAAAATATTTAATTATATATTTTAAAAATAATTATAATTAATTTTTATATTATTAAAAAATCATTTTTATTAATTATAATCAATTATTTACAATAAATACATATAGTATTTATAACCAATTAAACAATAATTTATAGCCATGTACACTTCAGATATAGAAAACAATATTGATATACAACCCATACATGAACTCATGAAAACCTACTTATGGCATATTCTACACCTTATTGTGGATCATTACATGGGACCTCTTTGTAACAAGCCCTTAATGGATTATGTCCAACATGTTGTTGAGATACAAATGCTCTTATAAGTATGATCATTAGACATGCATTATACAATATGGTTGGGTAGGGAATTGGACAATGTCAACTTGTATGATACAATATGGTTGGGTAGGGAAAATGACAATTTCTACTTAGATATTTAAGTGTTAGTATTATAACATATGGAGTAGTTACTATGGTTCATTAGTGGAATCCCACATTAACATCAAAATAAAACAAAGTTTTCTTTAGTGGTTCATTAGCGGAAGCACACATGGACCTCAAAGGAAAACCAAGATTTCTACAGACTAATATTTAGAACTCAATAATGGGTTGTTGGAATACAAGGATGTTTTGTACGAAAATTGTTTAGAGCTCAACAATAAGCTTTTGGAATAGAAAGAATGGTGTCCATTGACATGAATAACATCATATAGGCATGGCGTGATTTGATGCAACTGAGGTGATGCGATTTGATGCCATTGACAAGATCATTTTTTACTACACTTACAAATCAAATACTATTAATTGTGCCACCAATCAAGATGTGTTAAAATTCCTTCTTATGCCTAACTACTCCACCAACGTACCATTTGGCACCATCCACTTGAACTTGTCGAAAATACCTTGGACCACTCTTCCATATCAGTCACCATTAATTTATCCACCATGAGGTATGTTGTTGAACAATATGACTTCGGAAATAGCTTCAATTCATCTTAGATAGAACTACATCTTGCACTTGTAGAGGATACATTGGACCACATCTCCATATCTGGTCTTGGTGTTTTCTCAACAAACTATGCCAAAATGAACTTACTCAAGGGTTGTGTTGCTTGAGTACCATATGAAATGATAGAAGGAATATGTGCAAGTAGAGTGAAGTGCTGCAAAAGGTGTGTCAAAACCCCACACCATGATTGAGATCAACCATATGAACCCCTTAGTTAATGGGTGTTCCTCAATGATATGTGCATGACACTTGTGAATACAAGTGTGTGAAATCATCTCTTCAATATGCAAAGCGTTCCCAGGTGATTCCATGAAGATGGGTAACACTTTTTGGCCAAATTTGGCGATGAAAACCTGATTTTTTACTCATGTGCTAGATAGAAGCCCTCAAAACGCATATATGCCATGTGAATTTTGACTTGAAGTAAAAAAACAAATTGTAGAATATTATGTTGGCTTCATAGTGATATTTTTTTAAAAATATTCCGATGTCATTTAATGTGTGAATTTTTGCATTTAATGAACTGTGTGACCTTAAAATTTTGAAGAAGCTAATAAGTGGCTCGTGTCCACGTAGAGTAATTCAATCTTGCATTAATAATTTAAAAAATATATATATATGAGAATGATCTACATAAAATGCAGTGTGATGTGCATATTTTTTTGTTAATTTTTTTCGCATTATACAATTATTTATTATTTTTCGAAAGTGACCACATTCGATTTCAGCATCGTTTTAAACACATATTTGTCCACGTAAAGCAATTTTTTCTATTTTTTCAAAAATTGAAAAACCAAAGATACCCTTTTGAAGAGGACACGTCGATATGTGATGTGTGCATTTTTAAGAATTTTTTGGCTGTGTATTTTTAACTCTGCGGATTTTTCTTTGAGCTGCTTCTAAGTATAAGTTTTAGAAGTAATTAAAAAATAAATTTCATATGAATGCCAAAATGCGTGTATGATACCTCAATGGATAGAAGATTCGTTCGTGAATTTATCGGTATCAATTCCGCTTAGTTATGTGCTAGGAATGGCAGGGTTTACACCTCTGCAAGGCACAGAAAATTTTTCATTTGTTTGAATGTGGGCTAAGTCTATTTTCTTAAGCCCTCGACCGAGGTATGAACCTCGACCAAGGTATTTAAATACCTCGGTTGAGGTCTTAATGAAACCTCGACCGAGGGTTTGTAAATCCCTCGACCGAGGGTTTGTAAATCCCTCGACCGAGGTGTCGTTAAGACCTCGGCCGAGGTCATAGTCATGTAATATTCAATGGAAAGAGAGCAGCCTTAAGAGTTATTAAAATGGGTCTTGGAGTATTAGGAGTATTAGATATGATTGATCAAATGGGTCTTGGAGTATTTGTAGAAATGGGTCTTGGATTATTAGGAGTTATAGATATGATTGATCAAATCTATGACTCCTATTACTCCTCGACCCATATCTACAGATCTACACATAAAATTTAGAGGAAGCAAAAGTAGTAATGTTTTTACATGTTTCTTCTTCAAGGTATGGGTGAATCCACGGACCTGGGTAACACTTTTTGGCAAGCGCATTTCGGCAAAAACAAAATCCTTATGGAGATCAAGGCAAATTGAAAATATGAAACTAGTCAGCACGATTATAATTGAGCTTTATGTAACTCCAGTCTCCGAGTCGTCGTGTTAGTGGCTTTATATGCATGTCGTAGCTGTTTCGTAGGCTCCATGTCAATGTCAATGTCAATGATCACTGCCATTGACATTGACATTGACATGGAGCCTGCGAAACAGCTACGGCATGCATAGAAAGCCACTAACGCGACGGCTCGGAGACTGGAGTTACATAAAGCTCAATTATAATGAATATATTTTGCAGTCTTTGGTAATTTAGTGATTCCTCGTCCTCCTTTTATAAATTTTTTGACAGAGGCACCTCGGTCGACGTATGTACCTCGACCGAGTTAATACCTCGGTCGAGGTATTTATTAACCCTCGGTCGAGGTTTTAATACCTTGACCAAGGGTTAATAAATACCTCGACCGAGGGCTGAACAAAACCTCGGTCGAGGGCTTGATAAAACCTCGGTCGAGATATTAATACCTCGGTCGAGGGTTTAACAAGCCCTCGACCGAGGTGCGTTTTTTTGTTTTTGCCGAAATGCGCTTGCCAAAAAGTGTTACCCAGGTCCGCGGATTCACCCTCCCCCAAATGTGAACAAATGGTGGTCATCATCATCATCATCATCATTGTCATGATCATCATCATTTCCATGATCATCATCATCACCTTCATCATCATCATCATCATCGGCATCCACATCGACATCACCATATGGATGTGACTTGAGATTCAAAGCTTATAATTGTATTATTCTTTTTAAGATCAAAGGATCTCAGTTTTTTGAACATTTGTAAGACAAGGTCCATCTGTCATTCTCCTCCCGCCCTAGTTTATTGTATTGATGAAGTGTTCAAGCTTATTTTCATTTCCAAAATGAGGATGATCTATTTTTTGTGAGCTCTTTTTATAATTAGTGCCTAATTCCTCATAAAGGACACTTTATCATTCTCCTCTTGCCCTAGTTTGTTGTATTGATGAAGTGTTCAAGCTTATTTTCATTTCGAAAATGAAGATGATCTATTTTGTGTGAGTTCTTTTTAGAATTAGTGCCTAATTCCTCATAAAGGAAACTTTATTCTCTTCTTGAGGTATTATATATACAATAATTTTACAACATAATTGTTATAGGTCTAAAGAGGTCACCTCCATTGAAATGTAGATCCCATGAAATTACAAGTAGAACTCATTAGAAGAATCCAGCCTAGTTTGTTATTATTGGAAAGATGTAGACAACACAAATGACCATTTAATAACATAATAGCTTGAGTTGATGTGGACTGGCAAATATAACCTGAAATTACTAATGATATATTCCATTATCCACACACTAAGAAATAAATAAATCCAAAGAAACACTTAGATCAGAGCTTTGCATATTATGTGCTACCGGAGGTCATGACACTTACTTCCGGAGGTCACACAGAAGAGGAGGCTTTGTAGTGGTCTGAGGGTTTGCAGAGGCAGAGGAGGGTTTGCAGAGGCAGATGAGGGTTTGCGGAGGTCATGCAAAGGCTGACAAAATGCCCCCCAAATCGGTGAGTACCATAGAATGACTGAGCATGCTCCAATTTTATTGATATTATACCCTCCATCTTGTTTATTTCCAAAGGAAACAAGATAAGAAACCACATATTTAATAAAAACAATAAAAACAATATATGTTTGCTCAAAGAATTTTGATTTGGAATTATAAAAAACAAGTTCTCTATGCAGAAGAAATCTTTATTTATCATGGATTTATACTGGTATGGAAAAGCTGAAAAGACTGTGTTCATAATATAGTTTAAAAGTTGAACTTCTCTTCCCCTGAATTTCCCTCTCTATGTGAGGTCAGGGTCACTACTACAAGATTCCCATTGCATTGCATTTTAAAATGCATAGTTTGTATGCCACAAACACACCAACATTAAATAAAGACACTACATAAGAGATATTTAATGCTAAGATGGATGATATTCATTAATTAATATACGTGCGAGCAGGAACATAGGAGAATTCAATGCTAGTTGCGTTCCGAGTCTTGGATTCATTAGTCTTCCTTAACCTGCATTATTTTCCATCATTAGAGGAAATTTCAACTCAAAATGGTCCTCCTAAAATGAACTAATTGTTAGAATATAATCCATTAGGGATTATTGTAAATAAATAAATAAAGAATAGGAAGCTGAACAGTTACGTAGGAATATGGATAGACTGGTCGGAATCTCAACCACCGCCTGAAATGTATAAATATATGCATTGGCATTGGAATAATATCAATCGGGAGTTATTACCTATCAGTGGTATCAGAGCGCTGCCGTAACTCCTGCCCTTCTGCTTGCCAGTCCATTGCCAGACTGCCTGCTCAGTTAGTCTGCCATTTGTGTGCGTTACTCCTCTCCCAGCCTGTGTGCATTCATTTGGGAGTTATTCCTGCCTGTTTGTGCAATCCGCCCTTTGCTTGCACAGTCCTATAGTTCTACATAAATTTACATATAGCTACCATTATTTTGAATAGATCTGTAATCTACTGCAATCCCTAACCCGTCATGAATCTTAGGAAAAGATTTAGAAACAACTGGTAGAATAGCCACTGCTTCGTCCACGCTGGAGAGCCATCAGCGTTGGGAAGAAGAATAATACATGAGCTCAACAAATCTTATGTAATTATCTCCACACTGAGAAGTTCTTACCTTGATTTCAATAGGCAGAAGGCAACTTCCTTTTGTAAAAACCATATTTTGTAGGATTGATTCCTTCATATTCTACGCTATGTTCACCGAGCGGCTGCAATTTCACATTAGCTACATGTTTTGATCTCCTATCTGCAAGGATTGTTGGGCCATTTCACCTTGAATTTCAGATACAAGTATATACACGCTATAGCAAAATCTTTGGAGACCCGTATCATTAATTCTAATGCTGCGATTTCTTTGCCATATAAATTGTGACTGCTGTGTATGATATATGCTACTGTATTGGAGTTACCAGTGACTGAGAATTGATGCGTTGAATATATATGAGTTGGTTGAGTATGGATGCTGCGTGGTATTTTTTTAAACTGCTGAATACTACGTTGATCCACAGCTTTGTTGGAGACTGCTCTTAGTAAACACGTTGAAGAGTGATATATATCATACATATATTGCATTGATATATTGCATGCTGATATACTGCATGCGTTGAAGACTGTAGTGTTGAAGAGCGTGCTGTGTGAAGTGAGCTGCATTGAAGCTACGTGAAGAGCTTGCGTGGATAATGACTGTGAAAGATTGCGTGGAGCATGACTGTGAAAGACTGCGTTAGAGATTGCCTTGAAGTCTGAAGGCGGTGTGAAGGACTCAGTGTATAGAGATAATTTGCTTGGTGATAATGCAAAAAAACCCTAGATTTTTGCGTGGAGACTGTTTGAAGAGACCATCCTGCGTTGGAGCCTGCGTAAAGATCCTGCATGAAGCTTTATACTACCTACGTGAAGACTTGGTTGAAGACTACTACGCCTGGAGGAGATAAGCATGCGTGCCATTGAAAGCTACGTTGAAGCTTGTTGAAGCCTGCGTGAAGGTATATATGCGTTGAAGAATTGATATATGTTGAAGACTGATATACATATTGCGTTGTGATATATGAGACCATTGAGAGACTGATATATGCTGCAATTTCTACGAGCTATGAGCGTGGAGGTAAAACGTTTTTGTTCATTAAAATACAAAAACACTAATTTTTTCCCTAATCTTTTGCATTGAAGAGTGATAGATACAGCAGAATACTGTTGGTGTGTGTTGTAAATTACTTCCATTTTCCTGAAGCTGCTCATATCCAACTGAATATTGTAATCGAGCTGGTGCTCTCCCTCAAGACTGCTTGTGAAATGCATGGAGGCCGAACCTAAATATTGCTGCAAACATCCAATTGAAGACTGAAGTTGTGATCACATTCTACGTGAAACGAGATTACTGAGACTGCCCATCATGTTGACTGCATAAAGTTTTTGAAATCTGCGAAGAGATGAGATAATTGTTGACTGTTGGTTGTAATATTTTCTCTGTCATTGTATCATTTTTTTTTAACTTGAAGTTGAGATATTAACATTGTAAATCACCTTGGCAGAGACTCTATACCTGCAAGGTTTTTGTTTTTCTCTATTATCTCATTATCTTTGTCATATTAAGTTCATTACACTAACAGTTGTAAAATATGCAATCTATAGCATCTGTAGTTGGTGTCACTCTCTCTGGCAAAGAGAGAGGCAGAGGAAGAAGAAATTTCAGAGGCAGAGGGGGCAGAAACAAAAGATCAGATCTGCAGTGCAAGCATTGGGGAAAGACTGGGAACACATCAGATCAGTGTTGGGCTTCATGGGACTCCATCAAAGACAAACATAACCAGAAGAAAGATGACCAAGATGCTAGTAAATCTTCTAATTCTTGTATTGTTGCATATTGTAATCTTGGAATTAATGAAATGACTTCACTCTCATCTTACAAAGATTGTTGGCTGCTTGATACTGGTGCAACATCACACATGACATTTAGAAAAGATTGTTTTGAAGAACTTAATGAAACAATAGATGGCAAAGTGTACTTTGCAGATAAGTCAAGTATTAAACCAAAGGGAATGGGCACCATTCGACTGAAGATGCCTAGATTCCATGATTTCTTGTTAAAGAATGTTCTCTATCTTCCAGAGTTGCAGAGAAGCCTGCTGTCCTTGGTGGAGATTCAACAGCAAGGCCATTCCATCCACATGTTTGATGGAATCGTAGAAATAAGAAAGTCCTCTGACAACCGAGTCATCATGACTGGATATGAAGATGGGAAGCTGTTGAAGCTAAAGGGTTCATCTGCAAGAGTTCAGAACTATGCCTACCTCTCTTAGCATGGAGAAGGTAATATGTCATCTAGTTCATTGTGGCATGCAAGATTTGG
>LPNX010787258.1:54214-104646 GCA_001517045.1 Pseudotsuga menziesii
CAATCGGGAGTTATTACCTATCACTAATAAAATAATAGTTAAAATAATAAAATAATATTTATTAGTTTTGGAGGAAGAAAAGAAAAAAACTACTTTTTTGTTTGTATTTTTGACATATCTCCCTGTGTTTTTACTCAAATTTCGATCGGGAGAGCTCGTTGGATGCGGAATTAAATTCCGCATCCAACGAGTACCCACTTGGCATACTTTTGAAAGACCCCGCTACCCCAAAAACAAGAAATACCTGAAAAAATAGAATGATGATGTCATCATTCAGTTTTTTCAGGTATTTCTTGTTTTTGGGGTAGCGGGGTCCGTCAAAAGTATGCCGAATGGGTACTCGTTGGATGCAGAATTTAATTCTGCATTCAACGAGCTCTCCCGATCGAAATTTGAGTAAAAACACAGGGAGATATGCCAAAAATACAAACAAAAAAAGTAGTTTCTTTTATAATACCTATCCCCAAATTTATATTAAAAAAGTGTTTAAGACCTATACGATATTTCAAATTTAAAGCAATTTCATTGGCTAACACATGATGACATGGAATTTGAATAAAAGTTAAAAGGCCCATTTTGAGTTGAAATTTCCTCTAATGAATGTCTAGGCTTACCACAATAAGAACAATTACCTTCCTTCTGGACAAAGTTTTTTGATGTTTTTGATGATGATGCTCCTTGCTGTGACTTTGATTCTGGTCTACCTCTATTTTTCATCCACGAAATTCCCTTGAATGTTTGCTTGCCTTTGGCCATCAATTCCAAGTCCGTGGAGTGTTGTCTATTTTCAACATTTTCTCTCCTCTCTTCTTCTTGCATGAGAATACCTGTCAAATCATCAAAAGATGGTACCTTTTTCCATGTTGCAAGACTAGTGATAAAAACTTGGTATTTAGATAACATCCCATTTTATGTAACAGTAACCAGGTCATTACTTGATTCATTTTCTACTAGGTTACCAAGTTTATCTCTCAACTCCTTCACTCTAGAAAAGTAAGCACAAATATTTTCATTATGTTGCATCTTAACTGAAGGAAGCTCACTTTTAAGAAATATTAATGATCATAACAATACTCTTGTGAGCATTATTTATATATTTATTATAATAATAATGATCATAACAATATTCTTGTGAGCATTATTTAAAGATGAATCCACATAGTTAGTTAAACCTATGAATATGTATCTCTTGATAATTTGATATTTCTCAAGGATAATATTATGTAAAAATATATATATAATATAACTTATATATTTATACCGTATAAATACCATATATGATATATATTTTATATTAAATATAAGTATATATTATATATAAATAATATAAAACAAAAAACAATTATAATTACAAAACAAATGCATGATAGGTACATAAAACCCATACACAAAACCAAAAGAACCATGAACCCGTGACCAAAGCGACCATGATGAAATTTGAAAGGAGGTGTATTTTGCGCCAAAAACGTGTCTTTGGTGGGAACAAAATGTTTCATGCGGTTTTGAGAGTCAATTAGGGAGAAGACACATCCAGAACGACACACAAAGTATCCCACACATTGATTGAATTATTTTTCTTCAAAGAAAAATGGCCATTGTCTTCCATAACAGCAGAAACGACATAGGGTTTGGCCCTACGGTTTGGACATTAATAGTATTCGGTCTACCATAGGGTTTGGCCCTTTTCATCCTGCAATACAAGGTTCCCATTGTTCTTGAAACAGAGGAAATCCTAGGCACTAACACTGCATTCCACCACCTGCAATCCATACCAGTGTAGGGACTTTAATGCTACTGTATGCAATTCCCACAACGCACATTCCATCAATTTCACTTGGCCAGAACCCCAAGTTAAACTTATTGCTTGCTAAATGCAAGATTCGTTGATCTGAAGGTCTAGGGATTGAACCCGGTTCAAGTTTTCCATTGTATCCCTCTGCAAATATAGTACTGAAAACCAAATATGATAGTAAAATCATATAAATTATTCTGGGTATGGTTTGGCCTGAAGATAACTCCATATGAACCGAATTTTTCATAACTTGGTATTGATTAATGGCATCTCCTGATAATGACACGAATGGTTTCAGTGTTCAGAGTATAAGCCACACCCAACTTCTGACCAACCAAAAGAGTATCAGTAGGGTTTATGAAAGTGTCCAACGATCAAGAGGGGTTCAGAGGGGCCTGGTTCTGTGCACGACTTGTAAAAAAGAAGGGGGAGGGGTACTTGGTGGAGTAAAAATACCTTGTGAACGATGAGGATGACACAAAACAACTAAGAGAGAGAGTGTAAATGAGCTTCACATAAGGCCAAGCAAAACAACTGCTTTATTTATTTATTATGGTCCAGCTTGTCTATACACATAAATAGGTTTGTTATCGCTAACATATGGAGATCTTGTTAGTGTTTATTATTTTGGCCGTGGAGTGATATTTTTTCTATTTTAGCTTGGGGGGCCTTGATAAAGATGTTGATGCTCACTTTCTTGAATTTTGTGGTGTTCTCCAGGTTGAAGTCCTTTGAAACTACAAGGAAACTGGAATATAGTTGGGAGGTTCGTGAATTGTCGCAAAACATGGCAGAGAACAGAGGAAAAGGTATGTGGTGAATCCCATAATCCTTTATTTTCTTTTTTTTTCCTGTAGATTTCTCTGCATCGTAAGCCAATATTAATTTTCAGTTGCAAAACTCCCCTACTGTTAAATTTCTAATCAACAGCTTTCGTTGTAGGAAAAAAAATCTAAATGTAGGCATTTCATTGCAAGAAATATGATAGGCATTTGAGTTTGATGGGAATATGAAAGGTCAAAAGACAGAAAAAGTTAGATATACTTGTGAGGCAAATGGAAGTTGAAGTGTTGTTTCCCTATCTTTCCTCATTCAAAAACGTATGTGCTCTGAGTATATTGTTATCTGCCCAAGTTTATGTTTCTCCACTTGTCGGTCTCATGATGGTACAACCTTTTCTTTTAGATACAACGTAGGGCCCATTTGGCTTCCAAGGATTTCCATGCCCTTGTCACTGCTTACCTTTTTTCCAAATACACTAGTTTTTTAATTTGTTTCTTAATCTCATATCTTGTTCAGCTTTCATGTATGATTGTGCAGCGGAAAACCTATGTTTATACTTGTGCTTATCCTTGTAGGATATGGGTTGGGCATGGTGAACATTGGTATTTTCATTTTCCATTGTAACTTTTTCCCCCAACATCACTGTGCACTTTATTACTCATAATTGATAATTTGTTCCAAGTATTTATTATTCAACAGATACAATACCTTTTTCCGATTTTTTCTTCATGTACAAAATTTATATTTTTGAAGTTTGCATTTAAGTGGTAATTTTACTTAGGAGCAGCTAAGGGAAGGATATTTTTTTTTATTTCAGACTTGCAAGGATAAAGATGAAGCAGAAGTTTGGTTTGTGGGGCTTAAAGCACTGATTTCACGTGGTCAACATATAAAATGGAAAACAGACTCAAAAAGTGATGGAGCAGCATCATCTGAAATGAACAATACTATTACTTACACTAGAAGAAATTCCCCTCTAAGCTCCCCATTTGGTAGTGCAGACAGTATATAGAAGGTACAAAATGATCAGCTTGGGACTTTCAAACAATCCTTTGTCAAACTTTGATTGTTAATTTCCAAGTAGGAATCAACATGTTTTTGTTTCTCAAGCAGTTTTTGGATCAGTAGATACAATGTTTCATTGTGCTCTACGTTGTTGACATTTAGTCGACATTTGTCTGTTGGAGTGACATTTGTTCCCTTGTTAGTTCAGGATTGTGGAGACATGCACTGTAGTTAGAGTCCTTACGGGAGTCCTCCTCGACATGGTTTAGAGAAGGCTTTTTCTTATGGGATATTGTATGTTGTGCCACCAAAAAGTTTCTTTCAGTCTGATTCTGTTGGGGGTTCTCTTCATTCAGTGTCATCAGAAGTGGGTTCAGACAGTATAAATGCACATACAAGAGTAGCAACAATGGATGCTTTTAGAATTATCCTGTCTAGTGCGGTAAGTTCATCAAGCCAAGGCTCAGGTCAAGATGATGGGGATGCCTTAGGAGATGTAAAAAAGTTGTCTGAAGATGTAAAAAATGTAGATGTGAATACTAATGTAAAAAACTAGTTATGGAGAGTATACTAATGTGCATCAAGTCTTCATCCCGGGATCCCATGTGGCCAGTAGGCCTTGAAATACTTTCATTGTTAGAAGACTTCCCTTCCTTCAAAAATCCATCCAACTCAGAAGGGAGTTTTCTATCATTTTCAATTGCAGTTCCAAGTTCAATGCCTTGCGATGATTCATTTGATTTTCTACTTGTTAATTTTGCCTCACTTAATTTTTCCTAGGCAAAGTACCAATGGTTAACAGTCTACCTTGGTGTGGTATGCTTGCACCGTGCCCATTTCCACTAAATACCAAATCTTAGTTTTTGAACTGCTTCGTTGCTATATATGTCTCCAGAAAGATCCTTTTTGGAGACCCTTATTAGTATAAGACTACAATTCTTATCCACAATAATTCTTTCTTCTCTTGGGAAAGGAGAAGCTCTCAAGAGAGTTGAAAGAATTTTGGCTTTTTGTCTGAAAATATCTTCTTCAATAATTCCCACAGCCAAATAATTAAATAAAGAGGGATCTATCCATCCTGTTATCCCTTCATCGTAAAAGTCTTTACTTTTGTCAAATCATAATATTTAGGATTAAATTTAGTTGTTGAATGTGTGGTTCTTGTTCCAGGGGCATGTGACCCGGGCCTCTCCATATTCCAGGTGTTTACTTCATCACTTGGTTGATGAAATGTCCGAAACTAGTTTTGTCCATACATAACTAGTTAAGTTATAAAAAATCTCTCTATTTTTTTCTCGAATAAATGAAGTTATAACAAAAATTGTTTAACTCATTTTATCCTTCCAATTTTTTTTTGCTGAATTTGAACATGAACCACGTGAATTTGATAGTAAACTAGAAGAAAAAGAGAGCATGGAAAAAGAGTGAAGTTTGTCTGTTCTAGTTGTCCTTTATTCATGGAAACCTGAGGCATTTGAATTCAATTTTCCATAACTTTTAGGCATGGAAGGTTTTTTTTCACATTTTGAAATGATATTTGCATTTTTGCTAATGATCTTAACGTTAAGTTTTAGACATTGAAACTTTCTTAATGGGAGTATCTTAAGGCATAATTTTAAAATGTGTATCTGTTAAGTGATATTGACACTTGCAATTTTATCTTAAATTTGTTTTTCATTTTCTAAAGACTCTTTTTCATTTTTCTGGAACTGGAGAAAATCTTGATCCAACAAGCATGGCATTGTGAACATGAACTTCAACTTATGTGGCTTATGAGAAACCTCTGCTTAGAATTTAGGATAGTTTTCTTCCACTGATTAACTTTCTTGGACATGTAACATTATTCATGAAGAAATGCTAGTATATAAATGCTAAAGGTACAAACTGGTATTCTATGAGTATTCTTGAAGATATTTGTATTTATTCTCACTTTGTGGGACTTGTCAGCAATACCCTCAAAATCCAAATACAAAGCCATGGTTACTCCTGGAATTGCTAGTTTTACTCTTGGAATTGCAATTAAAGGGTGTTCTAGAGACTAGGCAACTTAATTTCCATTGACAAGGCGACCTTGTGCGTCTTTCATTTCGATGGTATGATCTACAAAAAATACAGAGATTCATGTATTCTGAAAGCTTTTGTATTGTTCAGTAAATATGAACCTCATTTTATATTGTCAAATGAAGAATTGGAGATAATGATAAAACTTTAGTTCTTTCTGAACACTTGACAATAAGTGTGAAGCCTCGCAAGTGGATAGGATTTGTCAAGATCCCATAACTCGAATTGCTAGGAATAATTTCCTTCTAGATTTTATTATAAGTTATAACTAATTACCTATTTGATCTTTATTTCAATTGTGAAAGATATAAAATCTGTATTGTGGAAAGCAATTTATCAAATGATATTAATAATTAATGAGAGTAATAAACAGAAAAGTGGGAAAAAGTACAAGAATTTGACAATGAATGCAGGTATTCGTTCCTTTGAGAATAGCATGTCTGTAGCAGATTGGTGATCACTTTATAATATGACAGGATGGCCTTGACCAAATTATATCTTAATTGTGCAATTCACAGTACAACATATTTTCTTCCTCGTTACATTTCATGATTTGAGTTGATTGCTTCCTAAAAAGATTTGAATTTTGGCTTGAGGATTATTTCCCCTATCCTATGGAGACAACAACCGTACATTGACTCCATATCAATAGAATTTTGGTGAAAAGTATATAAGTTGCGTGACAACTCTGCAATACAACATGTCTATATTAATGGTACATACAAACTAGTTGGCAAAGATTCCTAGAATAAATTGTTATAGGGATTTGATAGTGGCGAGCTTATCGGGAAGTGGGTTGCATTATGGTTTGTTATTAGTGGACTACATGCACAGTATATTCACTTTCATCAAGTATGTTTGTTTAATCCTCCAATCATCTTTATCAGCCTCAAAATTGGTCCTATTTAAGGTGATGTGCAGATGTTAACCGAACATTGGAAAAATACTAAATATGGATAAAATTCCCATTGAAATTAATAGAAAATTTTGTCTCATTTTGGTGTTGTATGAGCTTCACTAACATGTAGAAAATGGAGATGTTTCACGGAATAAACTGCATATTTTTTCAGTTGATTATGCTAATGCCTCTATTTAAACTTTAAAGACAACCGAGTACTAGCAGGCTTGAGGTGTTTATCACACAAACAATTTTTATTTCTTGCGCCCTTCTTCTCCTCATTGGATGCAAGTGAATGCACCTTTGAGGTATTTTGGAGTCCCATTTGTGAGAAGTTATCTTTCTCTTCAAGGATGGATGCAACAAAAACATCCAAAGCATGCATTTTGTAGGAGGTTCCAAGAGCCAATTTAGTATAATGGAAAGTAGAGACAAAGATATTATAATCAAGACCCAATTTGGAGAGAATAGAGAGTATCATTTGCTAGCTATCCTTCTCTATCTTACACACATTGAGTTACAAGACAACTGATTTGAACTTGGTGAAAAACTCTTGATAAAAGTCAAAATCACTTGGTCTCAAGATCATGAGTTCCACCTCCAATTGATGGCTGCTCATTTCATCTCGCGTTCCGAAGAAATGCACAACATAATCTAAACTTCATTTGGAATATTCTTGGCTTTAATGTGGTATAGTATATTTGGAGAAATAGTATAGCAAAGTAGCATGAATGCTTCATCCATTCTATTCAATTATTTAGATTTTTCAATTGCTAAGGTTCCACCTTTGTATCCATTGTGAACCCGTAGAGCCTCGTCATCCTCAAGAGAATGTCTACTCTTGATTTCCATTCATAATAGTTGAAGGGTTTAGAATTTGTTTGGGAGATAGGAAATCCATGGCTACAAAGAGCTCTTTGAGGGTTGCAAAATCCTTTCTTAAACCTATAATAGCTTGATCCTTGACAAACAATTGCTAAAACACTGACTAGTTTATCATCCATATAGATCTAATACCATGTAAAACTTGAGCATATACAGATCAAGGCACAAATACTAGAGATATCAGATGTGAAAAGGGATCAATAACCAATAATTGATGTAACACATGTATTAGCATTAATCATCACACAAAAATATTAGAACAAATAAAAAGAAGGAATGATATATTTCATTAATCTTCAATGAATGAAGTAGATAGTATAAATAATCACCCTAGACTTAAATTCGAATTAGGTATTTATGAACCCTAATTAGGTTTAACTGGAGTGAATATATCCTCATGATAGCATGCACACTCAGTAGGGTGAGTTAACTACCCTATCGCTACACTAAATGAACCGTAAGTGAACTAGGAGACACTCTAATTGTAGTTCCAACTACATTCAAGCTCAAGTGACCGAGTATAGGCACATGCATGTCAGTATTAGGTCCCTGAAAGATAATCGTTTAGCTCTATGATGCTTAGGATGACTCAAAGGGGCTAGGTAGAGGGTTATTTGCTAACACTTAGTTATGCATAAATTTGAAGGAGTGAAAAAAAATGTAAACTCAAACTAATGTTAGAGTGAATTCTAGAATTTTCACTTTAGAACTATGAGTTTCAATTAACCATACAATGCTTACCTGAAAATTAGGTGTTCATGTAAATGATGCCCATGGAATAGTAACTCATTTGATATGAGCCCAAATAAAAGGGAGAATTGGTAAATTGGTTGATAGAAAGCACTATGTAGATTTGATTTGTTCAGAAAAAGTCTTCTTCGTACTTTTTAATCAAAGATTGAAATGTGTATTTATTTTCATGCAAAAAATCGAATTGTCAATTCATATAGTCCATTTTGAGTGAAAGGCATGGATTAATTATTGCCATATTTTTCAACATATATATTGGACTTTCTCCTTTTTTTATTCCCTTTTCTTATTTTGGTTTTGCATTATATGCTTTGTGTTGTTTTTTCTTTCTTTCTCATGATATGTTTTATGCATTGTTTTTTTGTTTCTTATATTACAAGTTTTATGGATATGTCTGTAATAAAACTCAAGTATATTACAATATTTTTAAAATTATTCTTACACTTTTAAATATGTTAAAATTTAGTTTATAGTATAAAGATTCTTACTCAAAATTATCATTAAAAATTGCTTATAATAATATTGAAGAGTGTTAATTCCTATTAATAAAAATTCCTATATCTATATTAGTATTAATGAAGAGTTGTAATTCCTATTAATATAATGTTAAATTGATTTGAAAATTGAGTTACCTAGAAATTTAGAATATTGAAATTTAAGCTTTGTAACCTTAAGATGGAATTGGGCTTAGTTTTCTTGATATGTTGTATAATTTCAAATACACGACGAGAATTTGTTCTTTGGAAACCTTCCTTTGGGGATCTCTAGCAAGAGAGTAAGAATTTTCTTAGGGATTCCATCTATTATGTAAATAAGATAAATCTTCCTTACCTTCTTCCAAGGCATATAGGTCTTATGCACTTGATCTCAAGGACTTGCAATGTTAATAGGCCAGTATGTAATTATTTTAGTGGTTGAGCCCTATTGAAAGTTTGAGTTCTCTTCCTAAAGGTGATCAAGCCCTGTAGCCAGCCTAGTATGCATTTCAAGGATAATAGGCATGTAACTTTGGATTACTAACCAACTATCATATTGTTACTAAATATATACATAATAGTAGATACACAATGCACACCATTTCCTTACACTTACACTTGTGATTAGAGCCTACCCTCTCCTTGATTAGCTCCCTTAAGGCATGATAACAAGGCTACTATTGTACACTTATCATTGAATACATCTTAACTTCCATGTGTTTCTACTCCTCAAGGTTAGTCGTTGTTTTTACTCATAGTAAGCATTGTATAGTTACTCCTCCAATTCTAGGTTAGTCGTTGTTTGTGCTTCCAAGGTTACTCCAATTATCCTTTGTCGCCTCTAGAGAGTTTGTAAATGTTTCCTCTAGCATCTTAATGCTACCAATTCAAACTCTTTAGTGAAAATCAAACTTGTTTCAATACTAATTCATTGTATAATTGAAAAGGAGCATGTCGATCATAATTTCCTTCTTACTCATGTTGCGTTTGTTTTAATGTGTATCCTCATTCAGCTCATCAACATCTTGCTCATATTGGTATGGAAATTTTTCTCCTTCGTAAAGGCCAAGTTTCTACTCGCAAAAGGAGAGATAATGATGGATATTGTGGGATTCTAGATAGTGGCGAAGAAGAATGGAAATGAATACACCAAGATAAAGTGAGCAAATAATGCTGGGTGGGGGAGAACATAAAGCTCAGGAAACTAGAACAACATGATTACCTATAGGATTAACGAAGAATAAATTAAATTTAAAATACAGAGGATTGACTACATGATTAATTTTCCAATCTAAATGACTTGATATGGTGTTATTTTATGTTTTTGTTGTATATTTTGTAGAAATTGAGTTCAATATGCAAAAATATTTCATGTGCTTAGGGCTATTTTTGTGTGTGAATTTCATTTGTTGATATATGGTAAATGAAACTAATATTTGAGTAATATATTTTTTTGGAACGACTATGGAAATACAAAAAGTGCAGCTCAAAGAGGACCATAGGAAACTCGAAATCTTATAATTTAATAACCATAGATGGGATTAGGACATGGCAACATAGTATATATTTACATTTAGTGATTCAAGTTGCAACTCATAGTCGTATGACTTATTGAACAACTTGTATAAAAAAAAAATTATCCCTCTAATTAGGGAGACACCTTTTGACATCCAATAGGATTTAGTTAGGATTAAATGAGTTATTCTATGCTAGGAATCCTTTTATTTTTAAGTTCAACTGGGTTGAGGCCCATGGGGTAATTGTACCAACCATTTGCAAATTGCTTAGTTGAAAGTATACAGATGATTTAACTACTATACCTATTGTTATAACTCTTCATTTATAGCACTGGAGGTAGGTACATGTGTTCGTATTTCATGCCACAATGCACGCAAGTGATCACATAATGCAGAAATTGTGTCTTTCGCAACTATTTTCTCTTTTTGTGCTGCTAGGCTTTGCATCCAGAGCATTCTCTATTTGGGTGAACGCTTCAACATATGCTTACTTGATGGTGTTGAATTTGATTTCAACAAAATCTAGTCGTTGTTTTTACTCAATGATAGCATTGTAAATATGCTCAAACAATTGGTGTGTAGTCAAAATAGTATTATTTGGTATGGGTACTCTAGGAGGTAACGACTAAAGGGGAAGTCTACAAGTGATAGATTGTGTTGAATGATCCTGCAAGGTTGACATAATGATATTTTTAATTGGCTTATGAGCAAGGGTTTAATAAAAGGGTTTTATTTTCTCTTATTTAGATCATGGTGAACCCAAGAGATAAGCTCATGTTGATATGGAAACTATAACAAATCCTGGAATTAGCGTCCCATTTAACGTCCTTTTTTAGTGTAATTTTTTTTAATATTTAGTGGTCAAACTAGACGCTAAATGGGACGCGTCATGGACAAAACTTAAAGTGTCTCAAAAAATGTCTTTTTTTGCTTCCTAGATAGCATCTTTTATAACGTCCAAAATAACGTCTATTTTTTTGCTTCTGGAATAGCGTCCAACTTTGCTTCCTAAACAACGTCGATGTTTGCTTCCTAAATAATGTCCTATTTTGCTTCCTAGCGAGTGTCTGCTTTTGCTTCTTAAATGATATCGATGTTAGTGCCATATTTGCATCCTTAATAGCACCATGTTAGCATCCAAATTAACATCCAATATTGCATCCATTTTTTCTACCACTTTAGCATCCCATTTTGCACCATGTTTTACTTCCAAATATGTGTCAATTTTCGCTTCCAAATTTGCACCAATTTTTGCTTCCTTTTTTGCATCATGTTTTGCTACCAAAATGATGCCAAATATTTTTCTATTGTTGCACCATATTTTGCTTCCTATGTAGTGCCATGTTTTGCATCCAAAGTAATGCTTTATTTTGCTACCATACCAATGCCATGTTTGGCTTCATCATTAGCGCCACGTGTTGCATCATTTTTAATGCCTAGTTTTCTGTCTTATTTTGCTACCATATCAACACCATGTTTGGCTTCATCATTAGTGCCACATGTTGCATCATTTTTAATGCCTAGTTTCACATCTCTCATTTTTTGGTCACTAATTTAGTCATTTTTAGTAATTTTATATACGAATTTTGGTCATTTTGTTTGGTCATTTATCTCTCATTGTTTGGTCACTTATCTCTTATTTTTTGGTTACTAATTTAGTTGTTTTTAACCGATATTATAATATCATTAGGGCACGGAGGAATTGAATCACCAACCTCTTGCTTATAAGGCAGGCGTTGTTCCATTGAGCTAGCACCCTTTAAGAATTTGGGAACCTAACTTATAGAGTCCTCTATAATGGTAAAAATGATCAATACACAATTTTGAGTATCTAATGGTCGGAAAATGATGATAGATTGTATAAGTTCACAATATATGATCAAGTAGGTTATGAAATCCATAAACCTTCTCAAGTTCATCTTATGTGTCGATATGACAGTTAAAACCCATCAAAACTCGAGTCACCAATAAATTGTCAACTGCACACATCTATCAGTATAGTCATTTCTCCTAAGTTCAAATAGTCAAAAACTCCCCTTAGATGCTTCATTTTCCATAAATGCCTATAACCTCCATTACTAAAAAAATAATACTTTTACTCCTTATATAATATAAATAACTCTTACCCATCCTACAATTATTTATATACAAAGTTCTCCTTTTCTATCTTCCTTCATCAAACTCTTTATTCCCTTTTACTCCCTTATCCATGTTCATGCCCATTTCACTTTTATTTTCCTTTAACATACCTCATAATCCCCTTAAAAAATACAATTACAAAGTCTTCCCTTAACCCACCTTGCCTACCTTGGCTTATGTTTCTCTATAGTTGAATTTATTATTCCCCTTCTTTTTCCTGGGCACTATGTCTCCATCTCCTTCCATAAGCTTAAGCCTTTTAAAAAGGGAAGAAAGGTCGTTTCATATGGAACATTTATGAGTCTCCTTCCTAACTTTGAAGTAAATTGGTATTATCCTCGATTAAAATATGTTGGCAGGTTATTTCATAAGGTGTACATTATTATACTATTAAATGAAGACATATGCTTACGGGACATGTGCATAGTATGGTTAAAGGGAGTTCAAATGTTATTATGTCGGTATCAAAGTTTTGATGCGTATATGTCGTATAAGTAATGAAGAATTTCAAGCCAAAATAAAAGGAAATATACCTATCATGTGAAACAACAAGTATTTTGTATAAAATTGAGAGTTTCATAGATTATTATCGCGTAAGATATTAAATATTTGTGAAGTACAAAACGAAAAATGAAATATTGAATGGTCGTCTTATTATTAGTTTCATGATAAGTGACATAGACATGGCCGCTAAACAAAGAATATCTGCAGGGAATCAGAAAGCTGACAAACGTGGTGTGTGTCTAGCAAACAAAGACGTTGAATCAACGAATGCAAGAGATAATGGATAGAATAAAATAGTGAGTCGTTGTTGTACAAAAAATAATGCTCGACATATAATAATGGTGTAGACCTTTGTATTAAAACACATGGGAACCAAATGGTGATCATTCGAAGACATGCACACTCAGAACATGGCAGATTAGGCAACAACAGAGATAAGAACGTGGCAATAGAAGGCAATAAAAAACATTATGAAGAAGATTCCTGGAAGACAAAGTGCAGTCGCAGGCTATCACACATAGGAGAAACGTTGAGGTGACAAATATTGCAAGTAGTCAACGTTACCGACAGAATCGCCAGGAGCACAAGCATGCAACTGCTCACATGCAGGTGTCCGTTGGAAGAAGAGACACCAAGGGTTTGAGCCATTGAACCAGGATTGATTTATTAATTATTATGATTCAAAACTTGGGCTTTCAAGATTTACAACGAAATTATGAAACTGGAGCATTGTATGCATTCATATAGTCTTTATAATATATATATATATTCCTTAGGTTTTGGCCTATTCATCACAACACTGAGAAGATGAAGCTTAAATCACACGCTTGGGAAATGTAGGATAGAGATTCCAGAAATACTGAAAATTTTATCATAAAGAAAGTAAGTCGAGCAAAGGCATGGAAAAAATTAACATTATCCTATTGCCCATTGTCCATATAAGCACTTGTCACACAATTCAACCAGCAGCTCTATATACAATTACATCTTTCAGTGACCACTTCTTAATTGTTCAGCCCTCACAAAATAATAATTAGATGATTGATACCCTTTATTCTTTCCATCATCTTTAGTTTTGGTATTTTTTTTAAATTTTAAAAATAGTTTTGGAAAATTACTGTGAAGAAACATTCTCCTAAACCACCTTTCCTCTAAATACTATAACATGGGTTCAGTGACAAAAATTCCTATCCTGGCTCTGTAGGTAACATGGTAATTCCTATTTTCTTCAAATACAATCCAAAGCCAGCCATTGTTGTAATTCATGCTATTAAGAAGTCAATGATTGTTGTAATTCATGCCATTAAGAAAACAGAGGACAAGGGATTTATTTATTTTATTTTTCCTAATATGTTATATAATTGAAATGTTTCTTTTATCACAAAATGTAAGCCACTTTTTTCTTCATCTTAAAGAGCCATTTTATTTAAAGTTTAAAACAACCCACATAATCCATACAGAGATGCATACCAAGCTTAAATTAACCCAACATATGGATCACATATACATACATTATCCATATCATATATGAGCGGCTACGGTTCCATTCCACAATATATATATATATATATGGTAAGAGTTACTATGTGTGCTCTCTTATCTATTAATGATTAAAATGAATAAAAACTAATAAAATGCCTACTTGACAATTGGATGTTAAAACTAAAGCAATGAGAATTATAACCTTAGTCAAACTCTCGCACATTCTACATAGTCTGAAAGCACATGTCCAAGCCTATTGGTACATACTCCACAAAGTCTTTGTCGTAGAACTCAACATCCTCCATGAGAGAACACAAAGATCCGCAAGATGCAAGTTGAAGCACCTAAAATTCATAAGTTATAAAATGGAAGAAAATGATATGAATCAAGTTAGTCATTTCCATTTGAATCAAATTGTTTCAAGTGGTATACATGTTATCAACAAACAGAAAGAAAGTAGATATCTAGAGAAAAAGAAATGCTAATTTGCAAATTAACAAAATGTCAAAGAGTACAAGCCTCCGCAATAAAAAGATGACATTTCGTATGAGAATGGCCGAAATTTTCCATATTTCACACAATGGCATAAAAATTAACATATTTTCACTGCTAAATCCTTATCTTAAAGCAAACCAAGCAATGCATAATATATTATCGGCTTTCTGATCTCACCTTTGATTTGCCATATCACAAGTAACAAAAAAATAAATACAAGAGGTGAAAATGAAACCAGAGTGAACAAAACATAACAAAGAAAGCCATCCATCTTCAATAAGATAATCACAATCATGAAACACAATTCATCCACAGCACAATCACCACATGTAGATATTTTCCACATCTCCAAGGAAAATGAAATACAATAGCTAAACTTCCTGCCTCTAAACTACACTGCTTAAAATTATTTTACATGTTAGATCCTTTAAATTCTTAAATATACACAGCCAAGGAGAAGTACCGATATATATGAGACAATCACAAAAGGCTTTAGATATAATTTAAAAGAAAACTAAGGTTTTCAAGGTGCAAAACTATGCTGGCGATTCAGTCAACCAAAATTATATACAATGATTCCTCGACCAAAAATAACATGGCATGAAAACTGAGTTTCATTCCATTGCTTGCTATAACAAAAAACAGTAGAACACGATACAAATTGGTGAGTGGATTGATAGAACACGGAACAAATTAGGGAATGGATGCATAGGATAATCACCTGTATGAAAAATGGGAAAACAAAGAAGGACGATTTTGGCCATTAAGCATTAGGCAGATGAAATGATTCATTCATATTTAGTAGAGATTTTGAATAAAATGCACTAACGACCTGAAAAATCAAGTTGCGAGCTGGAAACTGAGATTTTTGTAGCAAAATTTGTATAGAATTTTGATATGGAAATCAAGGGATTTTGTGCTGGATAGTTGCAGAAGTTTTGAAGGAAATTTAGGGAAACAAATTGAACTAAAAATTGAGGTTTTATAAGCTTCTTCTCTTCACTGCTTGAAAGTCATCACTATCAACTACAACAGAATACACATTATCCCCTCAGGTGAAGTGCATTTTTTTCGCTTCTTCTTCTTATTTCTGGGTCACTTTTGGGCAAGCTATCATTAAGTAGCGAGATTCCTTACAATTATGCACTGGAATGCTATATTTTTTTAGTCTAAGAGTTGATATCAAGACATTGGTTAGCATTCTAAGACAAATATTTCTGATTAACCTTTACTTGGGGAATGAAGGAACAAATCTTAACTCCTATTTTTCCATAAGGTGCGCTCGAACAACTCTGCTCACGGGGAACCACATAGTACAAACCACAAGTCAATCCTACTATCCCTACACATATTTATTAAAAGGGGGAGCCACAGGCCATGCTGAAGTACTATAAAAAGTGTGTGCTTAGTTTTATAATTCCCTATGCTCTTATTTTTCTTCAATATCATTAGACACACCACTATCACCAACACTATCAAACTCTCTAGCTCCTTGAATATGTTAAAGGGCACCGCAAATAATCCATTTTGCAAATCCTTACTATACTTCTATATCCCTCTCATCATCTATAAAACCATCTCTAGATTGACATCTCACTGATGTTTTTGGTCCCTTCATATTCTCCAATGCCTTCCAATACTTTAGAGATAAGACATTACGAAATACAACTAACTTCTATGTTTTTTAGGAAGAGTTTCTAAATGGACTAGTTACTGTCAACCAAAGAACTATCAATCTAAGATACTTGTGGAATAGCAGGATAGAAAAACTCCAAAGCTCCATCATGATGCATCCTCCAACATCAAATCAAGTTCTCATGGTATATGGTAAGAAAACCTTCCCTTGCAAACAACTCATCAAAAGAAGCATTGACAATCTAAGATAGTACTGGAACAACGAGCTGATAAAACTATGAAACTTCATCACAATGCATTCTCTTTTTGGACCTTGAAAGGCCAACCTTCAAATCCATTCTATTGAAGGAGCCATTATGTTCTACAAATGAAAGAAACCACCACCAAGTATTGTACCATCACCCTCATCATCTGTGAACATTTATGAAATTCCAATTGTGAACCCCTCTACTCCCAATCATCAACACGAGGCACTCTCCCTAGACTCTCCACATACAACTTAGGATTAAGTAAACACCACATACAACTTAGGATTAAGTAAACAAGAAACCATGTATAATGACAAGATCAAAGTGTCCCTCCTCTTAATGATGGGTGGACTTCATTATGTGGAACTCTTGTTCAATTGCATGAAACCTTCTCCCCTCTTGTTCATGAACGTGGACATTAGAGGAAATTTGGGGTCTAAAATGGGCCTTATAAGAAAACACGCCAACAATAAATTTTGTGAGTTGGAATTCAGGAACCAATAGAATTTCAATAAAATGAGTCAAACATAATGGTTGAATTGACATATTTGACATAAAAAAAAACTATTTTTTTTGTTCGTATTTTTGATATATCTCCTTTTGTTTTTACTCAAATTCTGAGCGAGAGAGCTCGTTGGATGCGGAATTTAATTCTGCATCCAACGAGTACCCACACTGCATACTTTTGATGGACCCTGCTACCCCAAAAACAAAAAAACACTTGAAAAAGCATGATGATGACATCATCATCACATTTTTTCAGGTATTTCTTATTTTTGGGGTAGAGGGGTCCATCAAAAGTATGCAGTGTGAGTACCTGAGCTCTCCCACTCAGAATTTGAGTAAAAACACATGGAGATATGTCGAAAATACGAACAAAAAAAGTTTTTTTTTCATTCTTCCTCCAAAATTAATAACTATTATTTTATTATTTTCCTTAGGAGGCCCATTTTAGACTTCAAATTTCCTCTAATGATTGTATAATCATGTAAACATCTTCATGTTGTTACAAGTTAGATTATTCAGTAATAAAAAGTGACCACAAGCCACCTTCAACAAGAATATTCCTCCACAATGTGGGCTCAAAATATTGAAGCATTTCCATTGAAGAGATTCTTAAGAGTATCGCTTAACCTTATTGCACCGAGAGTAGTGACATGCTTACAACCTAGTATAGGCAAAATGCATAACATTACACATAACGAACTAACGTTATGTGCACTGAGAGTAGCGAGGTACTTACAACCCAGTTTGGTGGAGATGTGTAACATTACAAGTAACGAACTCACGTTATGTACCAAAAATAAAAAGTAATTACCTTTTTTTATGTCAACTCATAAAATAATGAAAGAAAACCAAATAAAAAAAATTAAAAAATCCATATTCGCTCATAAAATAAAAATGTAAATCCAAATAAAATATCATTAAAAAAATAACACCTCAAAAAATTGGATGTCTCTTAATACTTGATATATCCACATTTAGGATGGATCTATATGTATTATATCCATATAAAAATTAAACTCTCCTCGAAACTTTTATTACATCAATTCAAAAGCACCTAACCATTTAAATAAGATAGTCAGCCAAATTTTTGCAAATCGTTTAAAAGGGTTTATAACTCCATCAGCCCCATCGACTTCTTAGAAACTCTAACCCACAAATGATTACAAATTTAAAAAGGGGATCCATGAATTACATTGATAAATGCATGACCAACCTCCATAACGAATAGGCTGCTCCATAATTCAAGAGTTGAAATTGCTCCGAGTATTTATAAATGAATGAACAACTAACTGAAATGCATCATTGGGGCTATAGTTTAACATTTGGAGGAGAATGGAGGCATCTAATACTCATGCAAAGGATCCCACTCATGGCTTGAAATATCATGGGTTTCTAAATCAAGTATAATGGCATTTTAATCAAGGAATCCTTTAGTGGAGTAAGCAAGCTTCAGGGATTCCAATTTCAATTTCAACTTCTAGATGGCACAATTTCCTTCGTTGAGGTTGTTTACATTTGTAAAAGTGAGTATTTTTGCTCGTCATTATAAGTTAAACAAACCATTTAAATAAATAAAGAAATCAAACTTCTTGAAAAAAAAGAACGTACATTTTTCAAAAGCATTCTCTTATGATGAACACTCGTCAATTTGAAAACTGAATAAACTCTTGATTGTTGGATGATCGCTCTCTCTTCTTGTTCCACGATAACGCCATTCACCAAGTCACATGGCCTCAATGAAATGGGATGAAAGCTTTGCTAGTTGAGGGCACAAGATTCGACCAACCCCTCGATTCCAACTAATAATCGATCTGTGGTGGTTTTATGGTTTTTTCCAGGCTTCCCATAAACTTCTCACTCAACTAGGACCAAACTTGACACTTTTCGGCGGACAGAATGATGAAAACACCTGTTGAATCTCCCAAAAATTGAATAAAAAAATGGCGCATACAACGATTTTCGGGTCCACTAATCACGGGGCATAGGGGCTAAACAAGTCTATAATGCACATCAGGTGGATGGTCTCTAATATCTATTGAAGAATCTTTAACCAATGTTTGCTTCAATCGAAAGAGAATTTCATCGATGGATTGTAATGAACAATACGCTACAGGAGTCGATTTCTTCTCATAATTCTTGTGCTGCAATAAGAAACTACCACGGTATAAAACGGTGGAGAGATTTGCTTTAAATTACACGGCCGTGGACCATTGGGGTTTCCAACAGCAATATTAATCAGCCAGAATTGGGCATTTTCCTCTTTTCTAATAACAACCCAATGTCATCTCTTGAAACGAAAGTCCAATCCTTCCAATCTGGATGCTTTTCATTAAAACCCTCACACACTGGAGTATGATCTGAGTAAAGAGGGATATTGTCTCTCCTTAGGATGCGGCCACAGAAGTGTAGGACCTTTAATAAAATTCACACCTGCACAAAAAATTATTGTTGAAATTCTTGGGCCATGCGGATCACTGTGTAATCTGTCTGTAATTGGAAGCCTCTGTTATGGAATTGTCTAGTTGCCTGCAAATTCTGGGTTTTGGATCACTGCCTAATATAGTACACTCCTTGTTGCTCATGGATTTACTTTGAATTTTTCCAGCAAGAGTCTGCGCACAACAATATCCTCTAGTAATTGATGTTCACTTATATTTTTTGAATCATGATTTGTGGTCCAATTCTGGGCAGTAATTGTCCATACAACCAATCACTTATCATGAAACCAATCAATCATTTCTTGCACCAAAACCTTACAAATGCAACCACAGGAATCCTCATCAACTGGCCAAAAAAAATCATGGTATCCTCTACGTTATCACAACGCCATGGAACATAGGCCATCAGGACTCCAGCTACTTAACCAATCTGCTGGTGCTTCTAGAACAATAAACCACACCAGTGTGTTCGTATCTTGAGGAAAATGTTGTTTTACGTTGCAATAAGATTAGGGACAGGTCTGAAATCATGCCCAGACTGTCCTGAATGTTGGGATTTCATCAGTACCAACTGATACCAGTAGCAGAGCAGCCAAATAAATCCCTCGCTCTTCATCATGAGATATAACCCATACTTGCAAACAATGTTTCCTTTAGGCCTGGAAAGTACTATGGACCTCCACCAGAATTCTCAGGGATAAGCTTTGTCCACAACCTCATATCTATGCTTCTTCACAAGATTTGACAAAAGTTTTAATGGGCTGAAAACACTGCCATAATTACCTGAAGTAGGTTTGCTTATGCAACGGTCTGCTCATACTTATTTCTTTCAAAGGACTGATTCAGAGCACTTCATGTTTGGCTAGAATATGGCTTGGTGCAAAGCTACAACACCCTAAACTTCTGTTCTCTTGCTCATACATATGCCCAGATTTTACCCCTGCTTTCATTGCTCGCTTAGCCTGCCTAGTTTTTTCTCAACAGCAACTAGTGCACATCCATGCCAAAATGTGGGTAACATACCTCAAGTCTCATGAAGCACCCGAAAACATGATGTAATTGTTAGTACCCCGAAAAACTAACAATTACATACTCTGTTTTTACATGAGAAGCACCCGGAAACATGATGTAATTGTTAGTAACATACTCTGTTTTTACATGAGAAGCACCCGGAAACATGATGTAATTGTTAGTAACCTGAAAAACTAACAATTACATACTCTGTTTTTACATGAATGTGCAGTCACGACACTGCACATCTGTTCACATAATGAATTTTTGTACTCTATTTTATAATACACTTCATACCGGACAAATATAACATCACACCTGGCCTTCCAATTCACATCCAAGGTAATATATATATATGTGTGGGGGGTTGTAGCAGATGAATCCCACACCCATCTTGAAGATGCTTTGTATGTATGCATTTTAGTGAATTGTGCTTTTGTAGGTAAATGCTAGTCCTCACAACTTGAACGAGTCAAAGGGTGGTACTATATAATTAGCAATGCAAAGGCTTGAAAAATGCATCACGTACAGCAACAAGTGTGGTCTGTGGTGACATATCGCACAAGCAATGTTTCATAACAGTATAGGGTGTCCCTCTTATAGTCATTCTAGTTTTATTTTGGATTATTTTGTGTGTGTTTCAGAGTGCAGTTCAGTGTTGACATCATAGTAGAGTAGATGGGAATGCATAATGCATTGGGAAGCAATTTTATGGTTGTAAAATCAATAGCTTGACTTACTGATTACCGTTTCTTTTGAAGAATCAAAGCAGATATTATTTCGATCAGAGTATGTATAACAACTATGACAGGTTTAAGTGACTGTTCTATGATTATCCATCCTCTTAATATCCTTTGTAGAGTGCAAAAACTTAGCCAAGATTTTGTGGTTTGGCACAAAAAGCAAAAGACCAGCCATCCCAATGATGGTATTACATATACTACTATGATTTTTGGTTTGGCTAATTAGTCTTGATTATAGTAGAAGCCTGTGATTTATCTGAGAAATTAGAAGCTAGAGGTCGAATCCTGATTCTTCTTATTATAGTGACCTATAACTCGGCTGAGCTAGGCAGACAGAGCAATGGAAGCATTCTAAGTTTTTCGAGAAACGTAATTGAAATGATGTAAAATCTATCTAACCCTGGAATATGTGAATCACTAATAGACAACTGTCGGATTCCAAGAATTGCAGCTTATGTGAAGAGTCTCAATAGGCACCCACTCTAGACACAAAAAATACACATAAATAGAAGAGTTGAAATGAATATGGGAAGTACCTTGGAATCATTCCGCACATACTAGATTAGATGACCAGGATAAGCTGTAGAGGGACAAAACAAGCACTTTTCAGCCTTCATTGCTCGACTTCACTCCTTGTGCTAGTCTGAATCTTCGTCAACATAATAATACTCACAGTCTGAATCTTTGTCAACACAATAATACTCATAGAGACCTCCTTTCCCTGGAAGTTCCCAAAACAAAGACTTCAAAGCACCCCTATCCCACTCGATCAAAGCTACTATTATGCTTGAAACAAACAGGTAGCAAACTCACAGAGACCTCCTTTCCCTGGAAGTTCCCAAAACAAAGACTTCAAAGCGCCCCAATCCCACTCGATCAAACCTACTATTATGCTTGAAACAAACAGGTAGCTAAAATGGTTTTGGGAAAAAGATCGAAATTATAAATCTAGTTTTTATATGTTGAGGTCACATTACTCTCATGAATCAATATCATGGAGTTCTCACACGAATCATGCCTCACCTCTCACAGATCTATGATATTGAACCTGTTGTGAAAAACAATCATGAAGAGGCTACGAAACCCTTACAACAGTAAGGCCTTTGATATCGAATTACCCACCAAGCAGATTGATTGATTTGGAACAATAGAACTGCTTCCTTGCACAACTTAACATTTTCAAAGGAAAACTGGAAGCTGATTTTTTTGACTTTATTCAAATGATGGCAGTGGTTGTTGCTTTTTTGTATAAGGAATCCCTAATACCAATATACAGACTTTGTAACCTAAACACATTTGGCATGTTCATACTTGGATCTATGTCAGAGAAATGAGGATTTATGTTAGGAGATATGTTATCCTTACATGAAAATATAGGCATGCTTCAAATGTATCTCAAAATAAAGTTGAGATTGTCATAATAAAATTTACAATTGAAAGAAAGAAAAACCATTAAATTACAACCAGAAGCACTATGAAATGCAAAAAAAATTAACAGTAATTTTATATCTTTAACAAATCAAACAATGTGATTGTTAAAGCACCTCAGTAACTTCAAAATTAGGGTTATGTGAGGGTTTTGAGCATACTTGTTGCGTCGAGCACATGACTGCATAGGGGCACGGATTGGAGATCCTTAATAACAGGTTTGACATCTTCGTAGTAGATTGCATAGGTAATCTTGGCCGTAGTTCCATTGTTTCTGAATTCATTGCTCATTCTTTTTGTCGTTTTGTAGTTGCATGTCTTCTGTGGATTTGTTTTTTCCATTTTGTAGTTGCATGTCTTCTGTGGATTTGTTTTTAGAGATTCCAAAACTAAAAAGTGGGCAGATGTATATTTCGATAGACTGGAACTTGTGACCCTCCCTCTCGTAAAATTATTTTCCTCTGTTTCCAATTTGGAGTCTTCAAAATTTCTGAGTCTTATCATTCTTTACTTTTGAAAACCTTATCGTGTCGAAATTTCGCATAATTTTTGGTAACTTAGTGATGTGTAACAAGTTCGCATAATTTTAAAAAAAAAAATTGGCTCTTATATATTATATTATTTGTTGTTTTGTTATATTATTTTGTTGTTTTTGGGGGGTTTAGAATGCCATTTTAGCCATTAATTTATTATTATTATTTCAGATATTATTTGGTGTTTTGTTATAAATAAATTTTTTAAATTAAATTATTATTATTATTTATTTTGAAGAAGTGGATATATTTATAATTGAAATGTAGAATGATATTTATAATGGAGTAAGCTAGCTGTGGAGCAATCCTCCCTCATTGGACGGAGGAGGAGCAAAGTTAGCGTTGACTTTGCTTCTCCTCCGTCCGATGGAGGGAGTTTTGCTCCACAGCTAGCTCATTCCATTTATAATTAAAAAAATGAAAAAAATAATGTTTTAATGATATATGGATGAATGGATAGCGGTGCTTTGATTTATGGGAAACAATGCATTGGTCCATGGGTTATAATGCATATAAATTGATTGGGCATGCCTCACAAAGTTGGATGAGCATTGGATCAACATGCTTATGAAGTGTAAGGGATGGAAAATGTGCTTTTGGTATTGTTAAGGTGGGATGGTTGTAATCATCAAGTGCACTGAGAATTGGAACACCTTGGGTAGTCATGCACATTTTGGTGAAAACATGGACCCAATGGGTTTTCCATTCCTTGCCTTGGAAGACTTTGATAAGTCACTTACACATTGAGTTGAGTGTATTGCATGTTTGGGTCCACTTGGGACTAGGCATGGTGCAAGGTACCTTAGAAGAAGAAAACGATTGAGGCACTCCCCACCGATATTAAAAAGGATGTAAGCAAATTATGTGCAAAGGCATCATCGTGGATTGATACATTGAGGCATGATCGTTCCGGAATAAGGAGTGAATAAGAAATTTTGAGGTGACAAGTTTGTTTTTTTGGCACAATGAATGACTTAGGTATTGGAAAAATATTAGGCAGTGTGCAAGGGGATCTTATACTACCTAACAAGTGTTTAGGACCTAACAAATTAGCTAGACCAAGATTGTTGTAGTAAAATATTTGACTCATATTATGAGGGAATTTGATGAAGATGATCATTAGAGTGAGTGCTAAGTCTAATTTTTGTCACGGGCACTTGGTCATTTGCATGATTCTTTGGTGAATATGCATGCACAACTTAGAAAATGTACTACCCAAATGGTGGAATAGTGGGAGTGGAGGTGCTATGATAGAGAACTTGGAGAAATTTGTTGAGTCGTGGGCGGTGACTTGATGGTGTTAAAGACAAGCTAACAATGTCACATACTCCAATTTTGTAAAATAATGTAATTGTTTTAATTTGATTTCCTAAGACATTATATTAAATTTAATGCTAAGTAGGAACTGATGACTCAGCAGAGTAAAAAGAAGTGGAATGTAATTCTGAATATTTTATTATTAATAAATAATAAATGGAGACAACAGCTTGGGAGAGCTGTTAATAAGAGTGTTACTGGTCAAACTGGTGGAAGGAACTAGGTGGAAGGCAAAAGACAAGTGGCAGCATCCTCAAACACTTCCTAGGTTGCAGGTGGCAACATCCCTACATTTGGGGTCATGATCCCCCAAGAAAGTGGGATCAGAGCAGGTGGCTCAATAAATGACAACTAACCCAAAAAGACTTAGGCAATCTTTTAAAAGTACCCAATGAATAGAGCTGAGGTGGCTCAGATATTTTCCAGGAGAAGAATCATTCAGGAGGAATGCACTTCAAGGAATTCATTGGGGATAAGGGAAAACTATAAGGAAAGTGTTTTGAGATATCATCTGCAATAACTTGGTCTGATACAGCTTGCTAGCTGAGAGAATTTACTGATAAGTTCATAACTGGTATTGGGTCTGAACACTGGTAATTGATTATTGCTGCACCTAGTTCCAGCCAGGGAGACCAGAGCAAGCTCGGGGGTCCTGAGGAGTCATTGTTTGAACGCTCTCCAGGAGTTGGTAGGGAGGAACGACTTCCCATTGTTGTTGTCGTCCAAGCTCAATAATAGGTTCTGCCATCTAATAATCTATGTTTTAATATCTGTGTATGATTGAATGTTATGTTTGTAGTTTATGATGTAAAGATTTAGATGGTTTAGTAATGAAGTTGTTCTTAGTTTGTTTAGTAATAGAATCATTTAGATGAGAAATAAAACCCCACCTGTGTTTTTCCTCATCTGGAGTGATCCAGATCGTACTCCAACACAGGGGTGAAATTATAAATAAAGATAGTATGATGAAAATGCAGAATAGAATGTTAATGGAATTATAGATTATTTTCTTTTATTTTGTTAATCAGAAGAAATATTGTTTGTACCAGGAATAGTGTTAAACCTAGACTGAGATTGTCAGTTTATTGGAAACAGAGAAAGAAGCTATATTATTTACTAATAGTAGTATGTGTGGGTAGATAAAATAGTTCAAGATACAGTATTTACCTTCAGAAATTTTATTGCTTATTTGAATTCAAGAAAAGGGTATAATAGTTAAACTAGAGTAGGGTTAAGCTAAATAAAAATGTTTTACAACTTTACAGTCTACTCTTTCCAGTTTTAACTACTGCATGTATAATTATCAAATTGAAAGAAAGATTAGCTAGAATCTTGATTTACTTCTACAGTTAATTTGGTTGGTATCAGAAATTACTTATGGATAGGAATGTAAGTTATTCATCCATTTTGTTCTATCTAGTTAAGTTTAAATAAAAATCTACAACTATTAACCTATTCTTTTAAAGATATCAACAAATACAGATCACAGTTAGTTCTTATTCTTTTATTTTTTATTTTTTATAAATATTAACATTGTAGTATAAACAAGATAATCTAGAATACAAAGAGTACTTTCTATAAATTATTTTAGTGCAGTAAGTAAAGAAAACAATAATAAAATATTATCTTATTTTATGATTGTAAATAAATAAAGAACCAGGGTAATAAATATATAATTATAAGTACAGTATTAAGATATAGATAAGTAATATTTATTTCATTATAATAAACAGTAAACAAAATATAAATTCTGTACTCGAAAGCTGTATCTAACGGATACAGAAGTACCTCAGTAAAAATAAAGTCATTATATACTAAAGAGTAACAATTAAGTCATTATATACCGAAGAGTAACAATTATATAACAATATTTACAATTCTTTTAAATAAAGTAAATTATTATAAAGTAATGTACAGAAAACCCTAGCAATTAATTTAAATAGTATTACAGAGTGAAACTTTATTGCCATAATGCATAGGAAATAACCAACAGAGCAATTATATGCTTGATTTACATAACCTAAATCATCGGTATGTCAACATAAACAATAATCCGACAAATCACTGAAGTGCTATACAAATAAAAGATATTTAATTTAAAAAAAGAACTGTGATTACTCTTATAAATTTACGAATTAGGGTTGAAACCTACTAACACCAAATATACAACAGAGTTTAACAAAACAGAAAGAGTCTAATACAGTGTATGATCTCACTGCTTCAACCAAAAATTTCAGAGCGAGGCCCTTACAACCTTTTTATCATTTATATGTATTTACACACAGTAGCAGTAATGAAAACTAAAATATATACAGTCACGGCCGAAGCCAGAGCACCCCGCTTAACGCAAGGGCCTCATCATCCACCAAAAATAACAAACTAAGTAACAGGGTAAACTGAAACCCCAAGGGTTGCAGACCACGACGATACACCCACAATTGTCCCAAAGCGACCAAACAAGGAGGAACGGCCATGGTCAAACCAGGCTTACCCGTGAACCAGCACCTGTTGTCTCAACTTCGTATCAAACCACGCAGAGAGGAGAGCCGACACCTGCAGTCAACAGAGAAGCGATAATGTTAAAAACTAGTTACAAAATAATTAACTGTGTTTTGAAAATAAGACTGTAATGATAATGTTTTATTAAAATAAAGATTTCTTACCTTGATCTGTGTCGAAGCGCGACACCCACAAGCAGTAATCGACCACCAGTGCGAGGATGGATTTTCTAACTCAACCAATACCTACAACGATGAAGGGCAAGAACAACAAGTTCAGCTGGTATAAATCTTGGGTCGCAACCACTCTCAACACAGAATCGTAATGCTGCAAACCCTAAACACCGGCCACTATAGTGAAGTAATACATCGAATGTCATCACTGAGCTAAATAAAGGAAGGACAGTACAGTATTAGACCGCAAACTAAGCGAGTTGCGACGGAGAAACCCTAAAGGAAGTAACATAGACCTAAACCCAAGTAACTATCAGTTATGCGACAACACTCCTCTGTCAAACATTCAGGATGAGCTTTGAGGAGAAACAACAAGCAGGGAGACTGCCAAAGGCAAGAGACAGTGCATATAAGGGCTTGATAGCAGAGCGGCCAGAGAGCCCGAAGGCAACGGAGAGAATGCCCAGCTAGGGTTCGAGGGTGCCTTATAACCTCACGACGCTTGGCCATGGTGATGCCACGTCTCCAGATAAATTATTTTTCATGCAGTGGGTATTTTTCCAATGTTCTCGACGAGAAATCACCAGAGGCGATGAAACAAATCATTCATGCTGATTACGAAGGTTCCACTATAGTCCTTCGCTCCAAATTCAATGTATATTACGTTGCATGAGAACAAAAAAATCATTACGATATAAACTATTACAAGCTTATCAACGGCGTGGAGGTCTTACGACCCAATAATTTACATTTTGGTATACCATCGATTACACAACATAAATCAAGATTAATCCTTATGTTTATCATAAGCGTGGTCAACACTATGACCTAGTACTTTATAATATATCATCTTTTCACTTAACGATCTTTAGATCAAAAGATTATACCCTTATAATATAATAAGAGAGTTCTAGAAGTTAGGTTTGGCGAATATTATTCTAGTAGACCTTTATATGGGTAATCAAAAGCATATAATCTAGCAAGAGTAATAAGTTTATGACATAGCATTTCTACAAGCTTGGGTTGTATGAAATCAAAGGTTATAAGACTTTAAGGTTAGACCATAAACCTTTTTTTTGGGCACGGTCTTTACCATGACCCCTTCATTAATTCAAATATGGCTATGTATTAGAATTATTATAACTTCAACCAAGTTTTGCTAATTGAATTATAAAAGAAATTTACAAAACAAGCTTGGGGTAAATATCCTTCTTACTATTAATAACCTCTTCCACCTGGAATGTTTATTTATAAAACTAGTGAAGTTTGTATTTGAGCATGATAGGTATGAAAAGATAAGGAGCTTGGCATGGAAAATAAATGATGCATTTATCAGAATGGATAAAGCTATAATCCCTTTAACCTCAAAGCTTAGAAAGAGGGTTCAGTGATACATAAACTCCGTATCAAGATACATTATATTCTTATTCCAAGCATTAACCAAACCCATCGTGATGCGAATGTTTTTGTGCACAACTTTAATTAGACCCTTAACTTAGAACTCTGTCATTTTCTTAAAACTGCTTGCAAAGAAGGGTTTAAAGCATTTTTACACTTGACGACACTGATAGTTATCGAATAGTTCAGCAAGCATTAAGAACTGTAAATTTACATCAACTAGAAAGAAGGACAGTATAATGAATTTACCTCAATAAGATTGGACATTGGTTAGCATTTATTTTCTTTACTGATTCTTTTATTTGCGACGAACTTGTAATTAAATACTTTAGAAATTTGACAAGCAGCACCCGAACTTCTTACCTGTAGTCTGTAAGAACAGGAAAACTTTCTGCATTAGCTCGAAAGCTAAGTAAGCCTAGATTTTCATGACAGTCCCACCTTGTGGTCGCAAAGAGAACACAAGTCAATAAACTGAAAAGAACTGTTCTATATTTAAACATAACCAAATAGATAATTCAGATAATGAATTTAGTAACATATAACTAATTAAATAATTAGTTTACTGCATTTATGAAAATTATATGCATTTAAAAATGTTAATTTTTTTTTGGAAAATTTGGGGTTGTGACATATGGTATCAGAGCCAAGGTTCAAACACTAGGCCTTGATGCAGCCCAACTAGCTTCGATAGAACAGTAAAGTAAAATAATATACTAACATATACTATGTTTTATGTAAAGGACATAAAATTTCTTTTTCTGAAATTTAACAGGCAGGTATGGAAAAGCTGGGAGAGTATGCTTAGGAGGAGTCTCCAGACACAGAAACAAGACAATTTCCCAGAGAACCTATGTTAAAAGAGGTGGTTGCCCACTCCTCAGAGCTGTTGTAGACTGTAAAAGATTTGAAGACTGAAATGGAATCAGTCAAGAAGGAGAATGAGAGGATTTTGAAGGCTCGGGAAGAGTTGAACCAAATTTTAATAGAAAAACTCCAAACTGAAGGAAGGAGCAGAAGATCAGAATCTGAGAATATTAGTCATCAAAGAAGATCTAAAAAGATGAAGCTGGTGAAAACTGAAAGTAGTTCATCATTTGAAGGGTTCGGTGAACGACAAAGTTACCATACTATGAGTGACAGTAGTGAGGCTGAGTTGTATGACAGAAAGAAGAAATACATACCATATGAAGAAATTTCAGGGGAGTTTAAAAAGATAAAGCCCCAACTTTTAATGGAGAGACCGAAAAGGGGGAAGAAGCAGAGTCCTGGTTATCTGGGATGAGGAAGTATTTTCATATATACAATTATTCTAATAAGCTAAAGGCAAGGATGGCAATATATAATCTCTCCGGAAAAGCGGACATATGGTGGCAAGATATGAAGAGAGTCAAGGGTATTAGGGAAAAAGAAGTTAATTGGAGTACCTTTAAAAAGTACTTCAAGAAGAAATTTTTGTGCGAACAATATTACGAAGAAAGAGCTAAAGAATTTTACGAATTGAAGTTAGGTTCAATGACTATGAAGGATTTGAACAGTAAATTCTTAAGCTTGCTTAGGTATGTACCTTACCTAGTAGACGAGAAACCTAAAGTGCAGAGATTTCTCGGCTGTCTACGATATCACATTAAGGACAGAATTGAGTATGATAACCCGAAGACTCTGGAGGAAGCCATGAGGAAGGCAAATTTTTGTTTTGAACAGAACAGGAAGAAAGAAGGCTTAGCCAACTGGAAGGCTAAGAAAAACAACAATCATCCTGAGTTTAAGAAGAAGGAATTTGTACCTCAGAGGAATTTCAAGAACAATAAGAATAAAAATTATTCTAACAATAACAATTTCCAGGGAAATAGAAATGGTACTTCCAATAATTCGAATAATTTTAAGGGCGAGGAAGCTGCAAATAACCATGGGAATTTTACCAAGAGTTTTGAATGTAAGGAGCCTGTTAAGTGCTGGGAATGTAATGGCCCGCACTATGTCTTGGTTTGTCCAAACCAGAAAAAGTCAGTCAACAATATCCATACTATGCAAGAGGAAATGACCGTTGGAGAACTAGCGAGGACTATGCCCAGAATAAATGCAGCTTTGGAGAACCGCCAAGCTGACTATCAGACTTCCATGGTGGAAGTGGAAGGTATGATTAATCAAACCCCTGTAACCATTTTAATCGATCCAGGAGCTAGTCTTAGTTACATTGCACCTCAGATAGTGGAAAAATGTAAGTTGTCTGTCGATAAGTTTGATAATTCCTGGTTAGTTCAATTAGCCACTGGGGAAAAAAGAAAAGTAACCTGTTTTGTGAAAGAGTGTGCTTTACTTATGGATTAATTTAAAACTACAGTTAAACTTAATGTTTTGCCACTTGGCTCATATGATTTACTGATTGGCATGGATTGGTTAGAGAAGCATAAGGTAGTTTTAAATTGTTACGACAAAACTTTTACGTGTTTAAATAGTGATGAACAACCAGTAAAGATTAAAGGTATTCCTAGAAAAACTATAATCAGACAGATTTCTGCTCTACAGCTTAAAAGAGCCGTTAGAAAAGGATGTAAGGCCTATGCAGTAACTGTTATATATGAGGCAAGTAAAATTGAAACAGATAAGTTAAAAATAGAAGATATTCCCATTTTAAAGGAATATACTAACGTATTCCCAAAGGAAATTCCAGGATTACCTCCAAGGAGGGAATTGGATTTCACTATTGAGCTTGTACCAGGTGCGGTACCTAGCTCGAAAGCTTCGTATCAAATGAATATTTTAGAACTTAATGAGCTAAAATCACAACTAAAAGAGTTAATAGATAAGAAGTACATTCGACCTAGTGTGTCTCCTTGGGGAGCACCGGTCATCTTTGTTAAAAAGAAAGATGGAACTATGCAACTATGCATAGACTACCGTCAACTAAACAAGATGACTATTAAAAACAGATATCCGTTGTCCCGCATAGATGATCTGTTTGATCAGCTACATGGAGCCACAGTGTTCTCAAAGATAGACTTGAGGTCAGGATATCATCAAGTAAGAATCAAGGATGAAGATATCTTCAAGACAGCCTTTAGAACAAGGTATGGACACTACAAGTTTGTCGTAATGCCATTCGAGCTTACCAACGCCCCAGTTGTCTTTATGTGCTTAATGAATAATATAATGCATAAATACTTAGATAAATTTGTTGTCGTGTTTATCGACGACATCTTAATTTACTCTAAAACAGAAGAAGAACATAAGGAACACCTCAAAATAGTTTTACAAGAGTTGCGATAACAACAACTCTTCGCGAAGTTTAGCAAGTGTAACTTCTTTAAGGATGAAATCCAGTACTTAGGTCACGTAGTGACTAAGGAAGGGATTTCAGTTGATCCTGAAAAGATTCGGGCAATCGAAGATTGGCCGGTTCCTAAAGATGTCACGGATGTTAGGTCATTCATGGGAATTACCGGTTATTACCGAAGATTAATTGAAGGCTTTTCAAAAATAGCAAATCCGATCACTTCCTTACAAAAGAAAGGCAAGAAATTTGATTGGAACTCAAAATGTGAAGAAAGTTTTAAGAAAATAAAAACATTATTGACTAGTGCACCTATTCTAAGAATAGTAGATCCTAATAAGGACTTCGTAGTATGCACCGATGCCTGTAATGATGGTTTAGGCGGTGTTTTAACTCAAGACAGGCATGTCATTGCCTATGAGTCCAGGAAGTTAAAAATCCACAAAAGGAATTACGCAAATTATGATCTAGAACTTGCGGCTGTTATACATGCCTTAAAAATGTGGCGACATCATTTAATAGGCAAGAAATTTATTCTAATGACTAATAATAAAGGACTAAAATATCTTTTAGATCAACCTAACTTAAATGCTAGACAAGCAAGGTGGTTAGCCTTCTTGAGTGAATATGATTTTGAAATCCATCACATAAAGGGTAAGGAAAATAAGGTGGCTGATGCATTAAGCAGAAATGAAAAGCTGAACTTTACAGCAGCAATCAACACTTATGCTTTTGATTTAAATGAACAACTTAAAGAAGGGGTAAAACAAGATGAAAATTATCAGAAATTGCAAATTACAGCTAAAGAAGGACCTACAGAAAGCTTAATAAAAGGTTATAGTTTAAATGAAGATGGATTTTTATTATTTAAAGATAAGCTATATGTGCCTAATGTGCCTAAGGTTAAGTTGTTAATTCTAGACGAAGTCCATAAAACACCTTAATCAGAACATCCAGGTTACCAAAAGACTGTAACCATGCTAAGAAAATAATATTTTTGACCTAATATGAAATCTGAGGTAGCTGAATACATTGCTAGATGTTTGGACTGTCAACAAGTGAAAACCGAACACCAACATCCAGCTGGTTTGCTACAACCTTTACCTATTCCTAGCTGGAAATGGGAGGTGATTAGCTTAGATTTTATTACTGGACTGCCCAGAAATCAGAATCAAGATGACTCTATTATGGTAGTGGTAGATAAATTAAGAAAAACAGCACATTTCATTCCTGTTAAAACTACTTACAAGGCTGCCAACGTAGCTGACATATTCTTAAAGCAGATTTTCCGGTTATATGGACTACCGAAGGTTATAATTTCAGAAAGGGATCCTAAATTCACAGGAAATTTCTAGAAGTCCTTGTTTATAAAGGGATTAAATACAACACTGAATTTCATCACCTCTTTCCATCCTCAAACAGATGGGTAGATTGAAAGAATGAATCAGGTGCTGGAGGATTTATTGAGGATGTATGTTAAAGATAATCCAGGTAAGTGGGAAGACTATTTGCATCTCGCAGAGTCCGCATATAACAATAACTATCAGTCATCAGCTAAATTCAGTCCATTTGAAATTTTATATGAACGCAAATGCAACACACCTATCTCTTGGAATAATCCAGTAGATAGATTAGTGTTAGGACCATAATTGTTGAAAGAAATGGAAGAGATTGTGAAGTAAGTGCAGGAAAAATTGAAGGTGGCACAGGATCGGCAAAAGAGCCAAGCAGATTTGAAAAGAACTCCCAAGGAGTTCTAGGTAGGTTAGCATGTATTTATAAAGGTAAGGCCAAAGAAAATCTCTCTAAGATTGGGAAGTTGTGCAAAGCTAGCACCACGTTACTGTGGTCCATTTGAAATTTTATCTAGAATTGGTCAAGTTGCATACCAACTAGCATTACCACCTAACTTGAAAGTACATAATGTTTTTCATATCTCTGTTTTGAAAAAGTATGTTCATGATGCTACTCATGTGGTTGATTGGAATATTGTACAGGTGGAACCAGAAGGAGAAATTCTGGTGGAACTGGACTGTATCCTCGGGAGGAGGGAAATTACTCTACGGAACCGCACCATTGGACAAGTGAAGGTGCAATGGAAGCACCTTAGTCCTGAAGAGGCTACCTGGGAACTGGAAAGTAATATGCGGGAGGCATACCCGAATCTATTCCAGGAGATTGCAGAGGATGAAGAATAAGTAACATCGAGGACGATGTTACATTTTAAGGGGGTGTGTATGTCACATACCCCAATTTTGTAAAATAATGTAATTGTCTTAATTTGATTTCCTAAGAAATTATGTTAAATTTAATGCTAAGTAGGAACTGATGACTCAGCAGAGTCAAAAGAAGTGGAATGTAATTTTGAATATTTTATTATTAATAAATAAAAAATGGAGACAACAGCTTGGGAGAGCTGTTAATAAGAGTGTTACTGGTCAAACTGGTGGAAGCAACTGGGTGGAAGGCAAAAGACAAGTGGCAGCATCCTCAAACACTTCCTAGGTTGTAGGTGGCAACATCCCTACATTTGGGGTCATGATCCCCTAAGAAAGTGGGATCAGAGCAGGTGGCTCAATAAATGACAACTAACCCAAAAAGACCTAGGCAATCTTTTAAAAGTACCCAATGAATAGAGCTGAGGTGGCTCGGATATTTTCCAGGAGAAGAATCATTCAGGAGGAATGCACTTCAAGGAATTCATTACGGATAAGGGAAAACTATAAGGAAAGTGTTTTGAGAGATCATCTGCAGTAACTTAGTCTGATACAGCTTGCTAGCTGAGAGAATTTACTGATAAGTTTAGAATTGGTATTGGGCCTGAAGAATGGTACTTGATTATTGCTGCACCTAGTTCCAGCCAGGGAGACCAGAGCAAGCTCGAGGGTCCTGAGAAGTCGTTGTTTGAGCGCTCTCCAGGATTTGGTAGGGAGGAACGGCCTCCCATTACTGTTGTCGTCCAAGCTCAAGAACAGGTTCTTCCATCTAATAATCTATGTTTTAATATCTGTGTATGATTGAATGTTATGTTTGTAGTTTATGATGTAAAGATTTAGATGGTTTAGTAATAAAGTTGTTCTTAGTTTGTTTAGTAATAGAATCATTTAGATGAGAAATAAAACCCCACCTATGTTTTTCCTCATCTGGAGTGATCCAGACCGTACTCCAGCACAAGGGTGAAATTATAAATAAAGATAGAATGATGAAAATGCAGAATAGAATGTTAATGGAATTATAGATTATTTTCTTTTATTTTGTTAATCAGAAGAAATATTGTTTGTACCAGGAATAGTGTTAAACCTGGACTGAGACTGTCAGTTTATTGGAAATAGAGAAAGAAGCTATATTATTTATTAATAGTAGTATGTGTGGGTAGATAAAATAGTTCAAGATACAGTATTTACCTTCAGAAATCTTATTGCTTATTTGAATTCAAGAAAAGGGTATAATAGTTAAACTAGAGTAGGGTTAAGCTAAATAAAAATGCTTTACAACTTTACAGTCTACTCTTTCCAGTTTTAACTACTGCATGTATAATTATCGAATTGAAAGAAAGATTAGCTAGAATCTTGATTTACTTCTACAGTTAATTTGGTTGGTATCAGAAATTACTTATGGATAGGAATGTAAGTTATTCATCCATTCTGTTCTATCTAGTTAAGTTTAAATACAAATCTACAACTATTAACCTATTCTTTTAAAGATATCAACAAATACAGATCACAATTAGTTCTTATTCTTTTATTGTTTTTATTATTATAAATATTAACATTGTAGTATAAACAAGATAATCTAGAATACAGAGAGTACTTTCCATAAATTATTTTAGTGCAGTAAGTAAAGAAAACAATAATAAAATATTATCTTATTTTATGATTGTAAATAAATAAAGAACCAGGGTAATAAATATATAATTATAAGTACAGTATTAAGATATACATAAGTAATATTTATTTCATTATAATAAACAGTAAACAAAATATAAATTATGTACTCAAAAGCTGTATTTAACAGATACAGAAGTACCTCAGTAAAAATAAAGTCATTATATACCGAAGAGTAACAATTATATAACAATATTTACAATTCTTTTAAATAAAGTAAATTATTATAAAGTAATGTATAGAAAACCCTAGCAATTAATTTAAATAGTATTACAGAGTGAAACTTTATTGCCATAATGCATAGGAAATAACCAACAGAGCAATTATATGCTTGATTTACATAACCTAAATCATCAGTATGTCAACATAAACAATAATTCGACAAATCACTGAAGTGCTATATAAATAAAAGATATTTAATTTAAAAAGAGAACTGTGATTAATCTTATAAATTTACGAATTAGGGTCAAACCCTACTAACACCAAATATACAATAGAGTTTAACAAAACGGAAAGAGTCTAATATAGTGTATGAGCTCACGGCTTCAACCAAAAATTTCAGAGCAAGGCCCTTACAGCCTTTTTATCATTTATATGTATTTACACACAGTAGCAGTAATGAAAACTAAAATATATACAGTCACGACCGAAGCCAGAGAACCTCGCTTAACGCAAGGGCCTCATCATCCACCAAAAATAAAAAAACTAAGTAATAGGGTAAACTGAAACCCCAAGGGTTGCAGACCATGACGACGCACCCACAATTGTCCCAAAGGGACCAAAGAAGGAGGAACGGCCATGGTCAAACCAGGCTTACCCGTGAACCAGCACCTGTTGTCTCAACTTCGGATCAAACCACGCAGAGAGGAGAGCCGACACCTGCAGTCAACAGAGAAGCGATAATGTTAAAAACTAGTTACAAAATAATTAACTGGGTTTTGAAAATAAGACTATAATGATAATGTTTTATTAAAATAAAGATTTCTTACATTGATCTGTGTCTAAGCGCGACACCCACAAGCAGTAATCGACCACCAGTGCGAGGAGGGATTTTCTAACTCAACCAATACCTACAGCGACGAAGGGCAAGAACAACAAGTTCAGCCGATATAAATCTTGGGTCGCAACCACTCTCAACACAGAACCGTAATGTTGCAAACCCTAAAAACTAGCCACTATAGTGAAGTAATACATCGACTGTCATCACTGAGCTAAAGAAAGGAATGACAGTACAGTATTAGACCCCAAACTGAGCGAGTTGTGACGGAGAAAACCTAAAGGAAGTAACATAGACCTAAACCCAAGTAACTATCAGTTATGTGACAACACTCCTCTGTCAAACATTCAGGATGAGCTTCAGGGAGAAACAGTAAGCAGGGAGACTGCGAAAGGCAAGAGACAGTGCAGACAAGGGCTTGATAGCAGAGCAGCCAAAGAGCCCAAAGGCGACGAAGAGAATGCCCAGCTAGGGTTCGAGGGTGCCTTATAACCTCACGACGCTTGGCCACGGTGATGCCACGTCTCCAGATAAATTATTTTTCATGCAGTGGGTATTTTTCCAATGTTCTCGATGAGAAATCACCAGAGGCGATGAAACAAATCATTCATGATGATTACAAAGGTTCCACTATTGTCCTTCGCTCCAAAGTTAACGTATATTATGTTGCATGAGAACAAAAAAATCATTACGATATAAACTATTACAAGCTTATCAACGGCGTGGAGGTCTTACGACCCAATAATTTACATTTTGGTATACCATCGATTACACAACATAAATCAAGATTCATCCTTATGTTTATCATAAGCGTGGTCAACACTATGACCTAGTACTTTATAATATATCATCTTTTCACTTAACTATCTTTAGATCAAAAGATTATACCCTTATAATATAATAAGAGAGTTCTAGAAGTTAGGTTTGGCGAATATGATTCTAGTAGACCTTTATATGGGTAATCAAAAGCATATAATCTAGCAAGAGTAATAAGTTTATGACATAGCATTTCTACAAGCTTGGGTTGTATGAAATCAAAGGTTATAAGACTTTAAGGTTAGACCATAAACCTTTTTTTTTGGGCACGGTCTTTACCATGACCCTTTCATTAATTCAAATATGGCTATGTATTAGAATTATTATAACTTTAACCAAGTTTTGCTAATTGAATTATAAAAGAAATTTACAAAACAAGATTGGGGTAAATATCCTTCTTACTATTAATAACCTCTTCCACCTAGAATGTTTATTTATAAAACTAGTGAAGTTTGTATTTGAGCATGATAGGTCTGAAAAGATAAGGAGCTTGGCATGGAAAATAAATGATGCATTTATCAGAATGGATAAAGCTATAATCCCTTTAACCTCAAAGCTTAGAAAGAGGGTTCAGTGATACATAAACTTCGTATCAAGATACATTATGTTCTTATTCCAAGCGTTAACCAAACCCATCGTGATGCGAATGTTTTTGTGCACAACTTCAATTAGACCCATAACTTAGAACTCTGTCATTTTCTTAAAACTGCTTGCAAAGAAGGGTTTAAAGCATTTTTACACTTGACGACACTGATAGTTATCGAATATTTAAGCAAGCATTAAGAACTATAAATTTACATCAACTAGAAAGAAGGACAGTATAATGAATTTACCTCAATAAGATTGGAAATTGGTTAGCATTTATTTTCTTTACTGATTCTTTTATTTGCGATGAAATTGTAATTAAATACTTTAGAAATTTGGCAAGCAGCACCCGAACTTCTTACCTATAGTCTGTAAGAACAGGAAAACTTTCTGCATTAGCTCGAAAGCTACGTAAGCCCAGATTTTCATGACAGTCCCACCTTGTGGTCGCAAAGAGAACACAAGTCAGTAAACTAAAAAGAACTGTTCTATCTTTAAACATAACCAAATACATAATTCAGATAATGAATTTAGTAACATATAACTAATTAAATAATTAGTTTACTGCATTTATGAAAATTATATGCATTTAAAAATTTTAATTTTTTTTGGAAAATTTGGGGTTGTGACAGACAACCTTGCCTTCGTTCAACAGAGTTGTACAACATACTAAAGTGTAGATGGAACCAATTTATTTGGGCATGAAGATGTGCATTCTCATGGTCTAGGACACGATGGTTGGAAAATGATGTGATTATATGATAATTATGATTATGATGATAGTAATGATGACAATGACAGTTACGATGACAGTGAGAATGACATGAATGATGATGATGATGTTGATCCTTATAAGAAAGCATTGGTAGAGGTAAATAAACCCAGTTTCACTACAAGCTCCAAGATTAAAATGCGCTCAATCATAATTATAAGTTATGCATGCTTTAAATTGTAACCATATCCCATATGCTTTACATGATGACAATGATGAAATAGATAACAATGATAGTGATGATGTTTTTTATGATGACGATGATGGAAATGATGATGATGATGTTCAACATCGTCACCATTGTCATTGTCATCATGATTATCACAATAGTCATCATCATCGTCATAATCATCATTCATGCCATCATCGTCTCCATTGTCCTTGACATCATCATCATCATCATCATCATCATCATAATTATTGACATTGTCATCAGTTATTCATCATTACCTTTGGAATAAGAAATAACATCTACCCAAAAGATGTGATTATTGGAAAAGGGTCATGGAGGACACATATAAATTATGCATGAGAAATAAAAACTTTATTTTTTAAGATGATCAATATCATCATTCTCATTGTATTCATCATCATTGTCATTGTCGTTATCCCCATCATCATCATTCATTTCATTTCCATCATAATCACCGTCAACATCGTCATTGTCATTATAATCATCATCATCATCATCATCATAATTGTCATCATCATCAACAACATAATTGTCATCATCATCATCATCATTATCATCGTTCTCCTCATTATCAAAGACATTATCATCGTCATCATAGCCATCCTCAATATCATAATCATTATCCTCATTGTCATCTTCAACATTTGGGCACAAAACTGGATGCAAAAGTGGATAAAAACATGGATGCAAGCATGGATGCAACAAAAGTAGGTGCATAATGGGGTGCACCAACAGTGGATGCAAAAATTACGCAATCGTGGAAGCAAAACATAATGAAAAAAGTGACGCAAAAGTGGATGCAACCATGGATGTAAAATTGGATGCAAAATTGGATATGAAAGTGGATGCAACAAAAGTAGATGCAAAAGTAGACGTAACACACAACGCAAAACCCGAAGCAAAAGTGGATGCATAAAGGGATGCAATAACTGATGTAAACTTGGATGCAAAAAATATGCAAATGTGGATGCAAAATTTGAAGCAAAAGTGGGTGGAAAAGCAGCTGCAAAAATGGGTGTGAATTGGGATGCGACAAAAGTGTATGCAATAGTAGATGCAAAAAAAGACGTAAATATGGATGCAAAAAGGGATGAAAATGTGGGTGAAAAAGTGGACAAAAAAATGGATGCAAAATTGGGTGAAACAAAACTAGATGCAAAACTATACTCGAAACATGATGTAAACTTTGATGCAAAACTTGGCGCACAGGTGGATGAAAAACGAGATGCAAAAAAAGAAGCAGAAGTGGATGCAAAAGAGGATGTAAAAAAGGATGCAAAACTGGATGAAAACATGGGCATAAAAGTGGAGGAAAAAATGGACGTAAAAGGGGGCACAACAAGAGTATATGTACAAACTAGGTGCAAAACGAGGTGCAAAACCTGTTGCAAAACCTAATGCAGAACCTGGCACATAACAAGGTGCAAAAACAGGCACAAATTATGCCATTATTTGCACCAGATTTAGAAAAAGGACGCAAAAACCGCCTAAAATAGAACCAACCCATAAAATTGTGCCATTTTGTCCATAAAATGAAGAAAAATACATTGAAAGATGGTCTAGACGCAAAAAAGGAAGCAAAAAGAGACGATAATCATAGGGTTTTGTTGTAGTGTATGTCTCTCATATGTCATTATGAACATTTAAGTTCCATTAGGATCAGTCAACATCTAGAAGTATTATGACATTCATCATCATCGTGGACATAAATGTTGTCATCGTCGTCATCATCAATGCCATATGGTACATCAACATCATCTTGATCATCATCCTCATTATCGTCACCATCCTCAGCATCAAGTACATCATCAACAAAATCATCATTGTCATTGTCATTATGGTCACTCATATTCCATTAGTGTTCTTAATCACTCGTCGCCATTAGGATTCATGTCATGTAACTGTTAAGGTTATTTATATGTCACTACAGTCATTTCGATGATAATAGGGTCATTTAGATGTTGTTGTAGACATTTAGGTGCCATTAGAATCAATTAGGACCCAAAAGTGCTACCACATGCATAATCATCATTGAAATCCACATCGACATCGTCATCATCATCATACAATAAATCAACATCATTGTCATAGACGTAGTCATCATCAATATAATTGCAATAATAATGAGCAAGGAGCATACTACCTTAGAAGAATGGATGATATAGTCTTATACTTATCAAATCATATCCATTCGATCTCGCAATGCATCATCGTCATGTTGTTAGAGCCAATTGTATGCCATTAGGGTATATCAAATGTTGTTGGGGACACTCAAATGCCATAGAGAAATTTAGGTGATATTAAGGTAATTTACCCCTCATTAGGATTAATCAAGATCCAAAAGTGCCATCATTACGATCATTTAGGTGCCACTATGATAAATCAAGATCCAAAAGTACTATCACATGAATCATGATCATTGATATTGACATTGATATATCTGACGTTATGTCAGACGTTTTCTGAACACAATTCCTAGCTCTAAACCTAGTGCAATTCCTAGCGCGGTTCCTTTTGAAATTTCTGGCATTATTCCAAGCGCTTTACTTGGCGCTATGTTAGATGTTTTCTGGTAGCAATTCCTGGTTGTATACTTGGTGCTATGTTGAATGTTTTTCCTGTTGAAATTCATAACGCAATTCATGTCACTAAACCTGGATTAATATATGGTTCTATGCTATTCAAGACGTTTTTTTGGAGGCTACTCTTAGCGTTATATGGGATGGCTTTGTGGACGATAGTTGGGACGTTAATTGGGATGCTAATTGGGACATTAATTGGGATGCTAATTATCGTCCAAAATAACGCCAACTTTTAAAAAGGGATGATAATTGGGATGCTAATTGGGACGCTAATTGGAAGTTATTTGGGATGCTAATTAGCATCCAAAATAGCACCAAGTTTTAAAAAGGGACGCTAAGTGGGATGCTAATTGGGATGCTAGTTGGAACTCTATTTGGGATGCTAACTGGGATGCTAATTGCGACATTAATTGGGATGCTAATTAGCATCTAAAATAGCGCAAACTTTTAAAAATGGACATTAATTGGGATGTTAATTAGCGTCCAAAATAGCGCCAACTTTTAAAAAGAGACGCAAATAATGCCATTAAAATCGCCATTCCGTGGAAAAGCGTCCACTTTGTCCAAAAAATGATGAAAATACACTAAAAGTGATAGTTGACACTAAAAAGGAAGCTAAAAGAGACGCTAATCACAGGGTTTTGTTGTAGTGGGAAATCAATGAATTTGCAATTCTGAAAACCATACAAACTGAGCAATTTTTATTAATATACAATTCTGAAAATCATTTGAATTTGCAATTTTTATTTATTAATATACAGTACCCCGTCGGTTATCCAACGTTCAATGCCTAGCAGTTGTTGTTGGATTTCATGTCAATCCGACGAATTGGCTATGGCTCCGACGCTAGATTGTCATCGCATTTTCGACATCCTTGGGCCCTCGTCCGACAACCTTGTCATAGGAAGTTCAACAACCTTGTCGTAGGAAATTCGACAACCTTGTCGTATGAAATTGTGACAACCTTGTCGTCTAAAATTTGACAACCTCTGTCAGATCTTCGATGAGTAGACGTCGGACGTTAGTGGTGAAATATTTCGGCTTAGTACGTTGAAAAATCGATGGGTATTGGCTTGTCGTCGAATATCCGACATTTTGCCACTGACGACACAAAAAATTAAGGTTGTCGAATACCAGGCAAGTTATTGTCGAATTTCAGACATGGCGGCTGTCGGATTTTGGGCTCAAATTTTGTTGTGATGGTATGTCATTAAGCCTTTTCTTAGATAGAAATGAGATACCTTCATATTTTTTAAATTTAAAATATCATTTTATTAATAAGATAGTCATTCATAAATATTATGAAAAACAAACTATTGATAAGTATTATGATCAATAGAAGCATGGTATGTCATTAATCTTTTTTCTGAGATGGAAATGAAATACCTTCATATTTTTTTTGGTTTGATGGAATGGAGAAACTTTGATTTTTTCCTTTTTCTTTTAGAGAACCTTTATATGTTTGTGACTTTTAAAGAGAAGATAATCAAACACTCATTAATAATCCATTGGTATAGTTTACTGGTTTTAAAAATTTATGGTTGTATTTTTTTTATGTATTTTTTAAATAATATATTTCTTTTAGTAAAAAAATGTTTTAGTTAAATAATACAGAGAAATTAAAGAATTTAGTGTCAAATCATTATTTGTTAATCTTTGGTGTTTTATATGTAGTAAATTTTAGTGAAAATATTGAAAATCATATGTGTGAAAATTTTCTTAAAACTTTAAATATAATAGTAAACATTAATAACTAATTTAAATTATTTTTTATATTCTCATTTAAACAACCTTCAAAATCTTAAATCTATTCAATCCACTTGTATATTCAAGATAAATATTGTGTGAAACTCCCTTGTTGAATCCATGATCCATCAAATTCGGAGGCTTTGTAGGATATCATTTCCCTAACCATATTTGCATCCTTGGTTCTAAGTTCTTGTTCTAAAGTTTCCCATGAAAAATATATTCTTGACATGTTCTTTTTTTTCTTTCGATTTTACAAATAACTTGTGTTTTGTCCATTTTCCAAACTAACTTCGTAGTGGGTAAAATTCTTGCTTGGGAGTCTCTTCCCCAATCGAAAGGCAAAGGCACATGTTAAGTGATCAATTTCCTTTGATGTGTAGGAATTTATAAAGGCAAATGCACATGTTAAGTGGAAAATTTCCTTTATTTTTATAGGGATTCGTGTAATATCCCCAAATCAGAGATAAGAAGATATCAACTCTAATACAAATATTTAATGAGAAAGAGTCAAAACTAGGTGCTAGAAATGGACTCGGATTGACTTGTTTTGCTCAAAATAGTGCTAGATTCTTCTCAAGTTCATTAAGAATCAGGGGATGGTTATGAAAAATGGTCATGATAGTTATTAAAAAGAATATCATAGGCACATTAGATTATAATTCATTCACATAATTTGCATAATCTCAATTTTCGTTTGCACAAAGCAATGGGACCATTTAGGTTTCGAGCATCGACAAGTCTGAAGTATACTTCCATTCTCTTGGACACCAAATTATATGCAAACAAGAACCCTAATATTGTATTAGGTCGAAAAAAAATCTTTAGGAATGGTAATTTTTAGGAGGCAAATTCTAGCTAGGATCACTTCGAGACAACTCAACTAGTCTAAATCCAGGACCTTTCAAACGAACTCAAAGGCTATCAAATTTTTAATATGAGAAATGTAAGATGATAATTAAGGTCTTAAGTAACTCCAAGAATAGAAATCATTCGAATTCATTCTGAATAAGTTCATTTATTAACAGTTTATTGAAGACCAGTCAATTTCTATGTGAATCTAGGAAGGGTCTTGAAAACAACTACAGAAAGACCAACTCCTTTCTTGATAAAACTTGAGAACTTAAATAAATAGATCAAAATAAGACATAAAATCATATGGAATTCCATAAGGCTTCGTTATTACATCATATGCTTGACTGCTACACAGAAGAACTGAGAATATTAAGAAAGAAGAAGAAGAATAGGAGGATTCGATCCGTGGTTTGAATTGTCTTCTTTTGAGCTTCGAACTTGTTTCTTGAATTCTTCAAAACTTGCAGTAAATCCAATGACAATGGTTGATTGCCATTGTCCTTTCAATAGCAGGGACACATCTCCGAAGTCAAAGAATCAAAATGCTCTCAATGCGAAACACAAATTATCAAAAGATGTGAAAGTGATGTGCTACCCTTATTTTATAGAAAACATTTCTTCTTTTCCAATCTACCTTGATCAATTTCACCCTCATAAGTTAGATTAGAAAGCTTTTGTTTTAGGAGCTTTTCTTTTTTGCTTTCTGCTTTTACTTCTTTGTTATGCTTTTTTGCTTTATCTTGCTTTTCTTCCTGCTTTATTCTGCTTGTCTGCTTTATCCTTCTTTTCTAACTTGTCTCTCTTTTCTTCTTTATCCTACTTTTCTACTTTATTCCGTTTTTCCTAAAGCTTTCATGCTTTGTACTACTTTATTGCTTTAGGCTAGCTTTTCTCTACTTTATCTAGTTTCCTTCTTTTTTTGCTTTCCAGCTTTAATTGTTTTCTCATTTCTGTCTTCTTTTGCAAACTTCCCTTTTGGTCAAACCTTATCTTCTAATGTGCCCTCATAGCCCATTATCTCCATTATTTTATTAAAATAAAAAGCTTACTCATGAAAAATAATTTATTTAAAGTGAATCTTCAAACACTAAAAAATAATAACTACTACTTCTAATTAATTTTTTTTATTAAAAAATTAATTCCAAACATTTAATGAACTTTTCTCCAAAAACCATAAAGATTGAATAGTTAATATGATGATCCATACCAAAATGAAGACATAGCATGACATTTAATAAGTTTGAAACATTATTTATGTTATATAAAAAAATAAATGACATTATTAATAAATTTGAATGTTTTATTTTATATTCTTAGTAAATTAAATATACAATTGATATAAAAACCATTAAAAAAATCTTAGATTAAATATCGGTACATAAAGAAATCAAATATAAAATGTATTTCACCCTTTCTAACCAATACTTAAATAATTTAAAATACTTAAAGCTAAACGTGTATAACCGATATGGTAGCCTTTCTAACAAATACTTAAACATTTCTAAATAAATGCTAAACGTGGGTAAGGGATATGGTATAGTTGAGAGAAACTTTCCATGTCTCCTCTAAATGTAAAAGGCATTCATTAGCATAATATACTGTGGACATCAAATATTCTTCAAACGACAAATGGAATGATTTTGTTGGATGGATAGTATTTTTAAGTTAACTCAATGTGACTCATTTCTTATTTGGTTACGTTGAAGGTATATATTTTTGGGGTGGATTATCATTTATGTGTTTTTATTTATGGATGAGATTGAAACAAGTGTACTGTCCAGATTGATTCTATAGGCGTCATCCAAGATTAACCGAGAATGAAATAAGTGTATTGTCCAGATTGATTTTATGAGTGTCGTCCAAAATTAATAATTAATAATTTCAAAAAAATAAAAAGACAGCTTAAATAATATGTGATAAGTACAGTTAGTGATAGTTGTAAAAATTAAAATTAGTCTTCAACTATTTGATTATTAGATACAACTACGAGCTTAACTCCATCGATTATTAGATACAACTATTAGCTTAAGTCCAATGATTCTAAAACTATTAGCTTAACTTAAACTCTAATCACAGTTATATTGGATAACTATTAGCTTAACTCCAATGATTTTACAACTATTAGCTTAACTTCAACTCTAATCACTTAAGGCTTAGTCCAACTGCATTTGGCATCTAGGATTCTAGCTAATGTGCAGTCATGTAAGATTCGAACTCCNAGTTGGAAAAAAACAAACTTCAACTTTGACTATTGGATTATTAGATACAACTATTAAATTATTAGCTTAAATATATTGATGATACGACTATCAGCTTAACTTTGTCTCCAGTCATGACTTTTACTTGAATTGTAATTGCCAATATATTAACTTTTAAATTAAATATTAGATACAACTATTAACTTAACTCCAATGATTCTACAATTATTGGTTTAACTTCAACTCTAACCATTGTTATATTGGTTAAATATTAGATTAACTCCAATGATTCTAGAACAATTAGCTTAACTTCAACTCTAAATGTGGTTATATTGGATAACTATTAGATTATTCCAATAGTGATACAACCATTAATATAAATTTAGATGAACTCCATTTCTTAGCATGAGAAGTTGACCTTGATTGGAGTGAAACCATGCACCAAGAACAATCACTTAGGTAATGTGCAGCTTATGTGACAGTTGATCTTCATCTCACTTGGGAGTCGAGTTAATGTGCATAAGGCTTAGTCTAAGCTTTATATTAACTTTTAAATTAACTATTAGATACAACTATTAGCTTAACTCCAATGATGATATCACTATGAGCCTAACTTCAACTATGAGCTTAACAACCATAAATTAAGTGGTTGTTATATTAGCTTAAGTATTAGATACAAGTAATTGACACATTCTATTCTTTAATAAAAAAAACATTGTCAATATGTCAAATATATACCTCTCTGCGTATTTCAAACATATTAATCTTAATAATATGGTTTTTGAGAAATAACACTTATTAACAATTATTTAAACAAAAAAGTGAAAAATTATTTACCACTAAGTACTAAGTATGCATTTGAGTGATAATTATACGCCGATAGGCGTATATATCTTAGAATTTTGGGGTGGACTACCATCTATGTTTTTTCATCTAAGGACGAGAATGAGACACGTGCCCAGATTGATTCTATGAGCGTCGTGCAAAATTAAACGATCATGAGACAATTGTATTGTCCATATTGATTCTATGGGAGTTGTCCAAAATTCATAATTAATAATTAAAAAATAAATAAAAAATGAAAAATAGTTAACATCTCATAAGTACAGTTTGTCATATTTGGAAAAAATTAAACTTAAACTTAAGCTATTAGATTATTAGATACAACTATGAGCTTAAGTCCATTGATGATACAACTATTAGCTTAACTTCAACTCCAATGCTAATATTTTAATTTTTAAATTAACAATGAGATACAACTATTAGCTTAACTTTAACTCTAATCATGATTATATTGGATAACTATTAAATAAAACTATTAGTTTAACTCCAATGATTTTACAACTATTAACTTAACTCCAATTATTCTACAACTAGTAGCTTAACTTCAACTCTAATCATGGTTATATTGGATAACTATTAACTTAACTATTAGATACAACTATGAGCTTAACTCCAATGATTCTACAACTATTAGCTTAACTTCAAGTCTAATTGCTTAAGGCTTAGTTTATCTGCATTTGACATCTAGGAGTCTAGCTAATGTGTAGTGATGTAAGGTGGAACTCTTAATAAAATTATTCAGCCTCTTAATAAACTCCTCCAAACTCCTAATAAATCCTCCATGTGACAGTTGAGCATCTAGCTAAGATATTGATGTCATTGGATAGACAAAGAAATTTGAATTTTACTTAATGTAAGATATCTTTATTTTTATTGGAGATTCCATGTATCCAATAGACATAAAACAATGTCAACGTTTGATTTTTCTTCCATAAATCTCAATGGAAATACACTAATGAGTTAATTAGGCATGGTTTGATTTTGATTGAAGGCTCAAGCCAGTTTTCAAGCCCGTTTCTAATATACAATCTCCCATCGGTTTCAGCCTGAGGGTAAACGAATTAACCAGACAGTAAAAAACTATATATAATATGCATTACTAATAAATATTATTTCAAATTTGATTAGAGTATGTGAAAAAGGAGTTGTGAGAGCTGTAATTGTAATTTGTACAGGTACATCATAGGAATGGAGCACACCGGAAGTGAGATTGAGTCTAAAACTAGAAAACATCTGGATGCTAGAGTTGATATTCAATTTATGTCATTGTGAGGCTTTGATGAGATGAAAAAAAAGGCTATCCTTATCTCGATTGTAGATTCCTTGCATCCAACCAGTAAGGAGCAGAGTCAACAGTTGACTTTGCTCCTTACCCGTTGGATGCAGAGAATCTGCAATCGAGATAAGGATGGCCCTTTTACTGTTAACTCTGCTCCTTACCCATTGAAGGGAATCTGCGATCTAAATAAGTTCAAGCCGAAAAAAAAAAAAGATTAGGATCTCAGCAACAAGAGTTCACTAAAGTTGGGGATGTTAATGTCTTGTTTTCTTTCAAAAACAAAAAGTCTTGATCCAAGCAAAGCAACACCATACTAAAGTTGCAGAGAGCTCTAAACCTATTGTAGAAAAGAGTAAGGCTTATCACTTTAAAGCACTCATAGATGTTGCTAAAACAACATATCATTAGTTGCACAACACTAGCGAATCCTACTCTTCGGTTGTGCAATGTCTAGGATTCTTTTAGGATGATCAGTCCCACTCTTTTCAGTGATTTTTTTCCCTACTCATCTGAACCTTTGCAGCTGAGTTCTAATTTTTTTAATTTCTTTTTCTGGAAGGGTTCCTCATTCAAGAACTGAAAACGGATTTTGAGATCCAGATCTCAAGCTAATCTAAACAAGATGAAGTAAATGGCAAGAACAGTAAACTAAATCTAATGGAAAAAAGAAGAAAACGAAGCTTTGGTGAACCCCTCTGTAGAAAATGGGTTAGGGTTCCGCCTCCTTAAAACTTGCAAACAAACCTAAGCTCTAATGGAGAACCTGCAAAAACAATGTCAATAACAAAACCTGCAAATGAAAATGAGAGTTAGAAAGCAAATAACATTAAGCAAAACATAAATAAACCATTGGGTATACCCTCTCTTGGGTGGAAATGGTCCACCATGCCCTAGCTCATGGGAGCACCTCTCTTGGTTGGGGAGCAATGGCTCAATGGGAATGGAGATGGAGGAGAGGGAGTGTGGGTGGTTTGAGAGGAAAAGGTCTCAAAGCATCCATGGGAAACATAACAATAGGCTATGGGAGAAGTGTTTTGAGAGTGACCCCCCACCCTCCTTTTATAGCTTTTCCAAGGGGTTTTAGGGTTTTAAGCCCTTGGTCAGGGCTTTAGCCCCTTCCGCTCTAACTTTACCCGCTTTTTTAGGGCTTTAGCTCCTAGGGGGCTATTTTGGGCTCTTTTTTGGGGTTTTTAGCCCTTTTTCTTCATCCTTAGGCTATTTTGGAGGTGTGGGGATCTAATGAAAGGTCTAATGGAGTGATATGAGTGTTGTAAGATCAAAGTGTCTCTCCTCTTAATGATGGGTGGACTTCATTATGTGGAACTCTTGTTCAATTGCATGAAACCTTCTCCCCTCTTGTCCATGAACGTGGACATTAGAGGAAATTTGGGGTCTAAAATGGGCCTTATAAGAAAATGCGCCAACAATAAATTTTGTGAGCTGGAATTCAGGAACCAATAGAATTTCAATAAAATGAGTCAAACATAATGGTTGAATTGACATATTTGACATAAAACAAAACTACTTTTTTTGTTCGTATTTTTGACATATCTCCTTTTGTTTTTACTCAAATTTCGAGCGGGAGAGCTCGTTGGATGCGGAATTTAATTCTGCATCCAACGGGTACCCACACTGCATACTTCTGATGGACCCCGCTACCCCAAAAACAAGAAATACCTGAAAAAATGTGA
>LPNX010787258.1:104740-119711 GCA_001517045.1 Pseudotsuga menziesii
TGATGTCATGATGACATCATCATCACATTTTTTCAGGTATTTCTTGTTTTTGGGGTAGCGGGGTCCATCAGAAGTATGCAGTGTGGGTACCCGTTGGATGCAGAATTAAATTCCGCATCCAACGCGCTCTCCCGCTCGAAATTTGAGTAAAAACACATGGAGATATGTTGAAAATACGAACAAAAAAAGTATTTTTTTCATTCTTCCTCCAAAATTAATAACTATTATTTTATTATTTTCCTTAGGAGGCCCATTTTAGACCTCAAAATTCCTCTAATGATTGTATAATCATGTAAACATCTTCATGTTGTTACATGTTAGATTATTCAGTAATAAAAAGTGACCACAAGCCACCTTCAACAAGAATATTCCTCCACAATGTGGGCTCAAAATATTGAAGCATTTCCATTGAAGAGATTCTTAAGAGTATCGCTTAACCTTATTGCACCGAGAGTGGTGACATGCTTACAACCTAGTATAGGCAAAATGCATAACATTACACATAATGAACTAACGTTATGTGCACTGAGAGTAGCGAGGTACTTACAACCCAGTTTGGTGGAGATGTCTAACGTTACAAGTAACGAACTCACGTTATGTACCAAAAATAAAAAGTAATTACTTTTTTATGTCAACTCATAAAATAATGAAAGAAAACCAAATAAAAAAAATTAAAAAATCCATATTCGCTCTTAAAATAAAAATGTAAATCCAAATAAAATATCATTAAAAAAATAACACCTCAAAAAATTGGATGTCTCTTAATACTTGATATATCCACATTTAGGATGGATCTATATGTATTATATCCATATAAAAATTAAACTCTCCTCAAAACTTTTATTACATCAATTCAAAAGCGCCTAACCATTTAAATAAGATAGTCAGCCAAATTTTTGCAAATCGTTTAAAAGGGTTTAGAACTCCCTCAGCCCCATCGACTTCTTAGAAACTCTAACCCACAAATGATTACAAATTTAAAAAGGGGATCCATGAATTACATTGATAAATGCATGACCAACCTCCATAACGAATAGGCTGCTCCATAATTCAAGAGTTAAAATTGCTCCGAGTATTTATAAATGAATGATGAACAACTAACTGAAATGCATCATTGGGCTATAGTTTAACATCTGGAGGAGAATGGAGGCATCTAATACTCATGCAAAGGATCCCACTCATGGCTTGAAATATCATGGGTTTCTAAATCAAGTATAATGGCATTTTAACCAAGGAATCCTTTAGTGGAGTAAGCAAGCTTCAGGGATTCCAATTTCAACTTCTAGATGGCACAATTTCCTTCGTTGAGGTTGTTTACATTTATTAAAGTGAGTATTTTTGCTCGTCATTATAAGTTAAACAAACCATTTAAATAAATAAAGAAATCAAACTTCTTGAAAAAAAAGTACGTACATTTTTCAAAAGCATTTTCTTATGATGAACACTCGTCAATTTGAAAACTGAATAAACTCTTTATTGTTGGATGATCGCTCTCTCTTCTTGTTCCACGATAACGCCATTCACCAAGTCACATGGCCTCAATGAAATGGGATGAAAGCTTTGCTAGTTGAGGACACAAGATTCGACCAACCCCTCGATTCCAACTAATAATCGATCTGTGGTGGTTTTATGGTTTTTTCCAGGCTTCCCATAAACTTCTCACTCAACTAGGACCAAACTTGACACTTTTCGGCAGACAGAATGATGAAAACACCTGTTGAATCTCCCAAAAATTGAATAAAAAAATGGCGCATACAACGATTTTCGGATCCACTAATCACGGGGCATAGGGGCTAAACAAGTCTCTAATGCACATCAGGTGGATGGTCTCTAATATCTATTGAAGAATCTTTAACCAATGTTTGCTTCAATCGAAAGAGAATTTCATCGATGGATTGTAATGAACAATACGCTACAGGAGTCGATTTCTTCTCATAATTCTTGTGCTGCAATAAGAAACTACCACGGTATAAAAAGGTGGAGAGATTTGCTTTAAATTACACGGCCGTGGACCATTGAGGTTTCCAACAGCTATATTAATCAGCCAGAATTGGGCATTTTCCTCTTTTCTAATAACAACCCAATGTCATCTCTTGAAATGAAAGTCCAATCCTTCCAATCTGGATGCTTTTCATTAAAAACCCTCACACACAGGAGTATGATCTCAGTAAAGAGGGATATTGTCTCTCCTTAGGATGCGGCCACAGAAGTGTAGGACCTTAAATAAAATTCACACCTGCACAAAAAATTATTGTTGAAATTCTTGGGCCATGCGGATCACTGTGTAATCTGTCTGAAATTGGAAGCCTCTGTTATGGAATTGCCTAGTTGCCTGCAAATTCTAGGTTTTGGATCACTGCCTAATATAGTACACTCCTTGTTGCTCATGGATTTACTTTGAATTTTTCCAGCAAGAGTCTTCGCACAACAATATCCTCTAGTAATTGATGTTCACTTATATGTTTTGAATCATGATTTGTGGTCCAATTCTGGGCAGTAATTGTCCATACAACCAATCACTTATCATGAAACCAATCAATCATTTCTTGCACCAAAACCTTACAAATGCAACCACAGGAATCCTCATCAACTGGCCAAAATAAATCATGGTATCCTCTACGTTATCACAACGCCATGGAACATAGGCCATCAGGACTCCAGCTACTTAACCAATCTGCTGGTGCTTCTAATACAATTAACCACACCAGTGTGTTCGTATCTTGAGGAAAATGTTGTTTTACGTTGCAATAAGATTAGGGACAGGTCTGAAATCATGCCCAGACTGTCCTGAATATTGGGATTTCATCAGTACCAACTGATACCAGTAGCAGAGCAGCCAAATAAATCCCTCGCTCTTCATCATGAGATATAACCCATACTTGCAAACAATGTTTCCTTTAGGCCCGGAAAATACTATGGACCTCCACCAGAATTCTCAGGGATAAGCTTTGTCCACAACCTCATATCTATGCTTCTTCACAAGATTTGACAAAAGTTTTAATGGGCTGAAAACAATGCCATAATTACCTGAAGTAGGTTTGCTTATGCACAGGTCTGCTCATACTTATTTCTTTCAAAGGACTGATTCAGAGCACTTCATGTTTGGCTAGAATATGGCTTGGTGCAAAGCTACAACACCCTAAACTTCTGTTTTCTTGCTCATACATATGCCCAGATTTTACCCCTGCTTTCATTGGTCGCTTAGCCTGCCTAGTTTTTTCTCAAAAGCAACTAGTGCACATCCATGCCAAAATGTGGGTAACATACCTCAAGTCTCATGAGGCACCCGAAAACATGATGTAATTGTTAGTAACCTGAAAAACTAACAATTACATACTCTGTTTTTACATGAGAAGCACCCGGAAACATGATGTAATTGTTAGTAACCTGAAAAACTAACAATTACATACTCTGTTTTTACATGAATGTGCAGTCACGACACTGCACATCTGTTCACATAATGAATTTTTGTACTCTATTTTATAATACACTTCATACCGGACAAATATAACATCACACCTGGCCTTCCAATTCACATCCAAGGTAATATATATATATGTGTGGGGGGTTGTAGCAGATGAATCCCACACCCATCTTGAAGATGCTTTGTATGTATGCATTTTAGTGAATTGTGCTTTTGTAGGTAAATGCTAGTCCTCACAACTTGAACGAGTCAAAGGGTGGTACTATATAATTAGCAATGCAAAGGCTTGAAAAATGCATCACGTACAGCGACAAGTGTGGTCTGTGGTGACATATCGCACAAGCAATGTTTCATAACAGTATAGGGTGTCCCTCTTATAGTCATTCTAGTTTTATTTTGGATTATTTTGTGTGTGTTTCAGAGTGCAGTTCAGTGTTGACATCATAGTAGAGTAGATGGGAATGCATAATGCATTGGGAAGCAATTTTATGGTTGTAAAATCCATAGCTTGACTTACTGATTACCGTTTCTTTTGAAGAATCAGAGCAGATATTATTTCGATCAGAGTATGTATAACAACTATGACAGGTTTAAGTGACTGTTCTATGATTATCCATCCTCTTAATATCCTTTGTAGATTGCAAAAACTTAACCAAGATTTTGTGGTTTGGCACAAAAAGCAAAAGACCAGCCATCCCAATGATGGTATTACATATAGTATATACTACTATGATTTTTGGTTTGGCTAATTAGTCTTGATTATAGTAGAAGCCTGTGATTTATCTGAGAAATTAGAAGCTAGAGGTCGAATCCTGATTCTTCTTATTATAATGACCTATAACTCGGCTGAGCTAGGCAGACAGAGCAATGGAAGCATTCTAAGTTTTTCGAGAAACGTAATTGAAATGATGTAAAATCTATCTAATCCTGGAATATGTGAATCACTAATAGACAACTGTCGGATTCCAAGAATTGCAGCTTATGTGAAGAGTCTCAATAGGCACCCACTCTAGACACAAAAAATACACATAAATAGAAGAGTTGAAATGAATATGGGAAGTACCTTGGAATCATTCCGCACATACTAGATTAGATGACCAGGATAAGCTGTAGAGGGACAAAACAAGCACTTTTCAGCCTTCATCGCTCGACTTCACTCCTTGTGCTAGTCTGAATCTTCGTCAACATAATAATACTCACAGTCTGAATCTTTGTCAACACAATAATACTCATAAAGACCTCCTTTCCCTGGAAGTTCCCAAAACAAAGACTTCAAAGCACCCCTATCCCACTCGATCAAACCTACTATTATGCTTGAAACAAACAGGTAGCAAACTCACAGAGACCTCCTTTCCCTGGAAGTTCCCAAAACAAAGACTTCAAAGCGCCCCAATCCCACTCGATCAAACCTACTATTATGCTTGAAACAAACAGGTAGCTAAAATGGTTTTGGGAAAAAGATCGAAATTATTAATCTAGTTTTTATATGTTGAGGTCACATTACTCTCATGAATCAATATCATGGAGTTCTCACACGAATCATGCCTCACCTCTCATAGATCTATGATATTGAACCTGTTGTGGAAAACAATCATGAAGAGGCTACGAAACCCTTATATGACAGTAAGGCCTTTGATATCGAATTACCCACCAAGCAGATTGATTGATTTGGAACAACAGAACTGCTTCCTTGCACAACTTAACATTTTCAAAGGAAAACTGGAAGCTGATTTTTTTGACTTTATTCAAATGATGGCAGTGGTTGTTGCTTTTGTATAAGGAATCCCTAATACCAATATACAGACTTTGTAACCTAAACACATTTGGCATGTTCATACTTGGATCTATGTCAGAGAATTGAGGATTTATGTTAGAAGATATGTTATCATTACATGAAAATATAGGCATGCTTCAAATGTATCTCAAAATAAAGTTGAGATTGTCATAATAATATTTACAATGGAAAGAAAGAAAAACCATTAAATTACAACAAGAAGCACTATGAAATGCAAAAAAAATTAACAGTAATTTTATATCTTTAACAAATCAAACAATGTGACTGTTAAAGCACCTCAGTAACTTCAAAATTAGGGTTATGTGAGGGTTTTGAGCATACTTGTTGCGTCGAGCACATGACTGCATAGGGGCACGGATTGGAGATCCTTAATAACAGGTTTGACATCTTCGTAGTAGATTGCACAGATAATCTTGGCCGTAGTTCCATTGTTTCTGAATTCATTGCTCATTCTTTTTGTCGTTTTGTAGTTGCATGTCTTCTGTGGATTTGTTTTTTCCATTTTGTAGTTGCATGTCTTCTGTGGATTTGTTTTTAGAGATTCCAAAACTAAAAAGTGGGCAGATGTATATTTCGATAGACTGGAACTTGTGACCCTCCCTCTCGTAAAATTATTTTCCTCTGTTTCCAATTTGGAGTCTTCAAAATTTCTGAGTCTTATCATTCTTTACTTTTGAAAACCTTATCGTGTCGAAATTTCGCATAATTTTTGGTAACTTAGTGATGTGTAACAAGTTCGCATAATTTAAAAAAAAAAAATTGGCTCTTATATATTATATTATTTGTTGTTTTGTTATATTATTTTGTTGTTTTTGGGGGTTTAGAATGCCATTTTAGCAATTAATTTATTATTATTATTTCAGTGGTGTTTTGTTATAAATAAATTTTTTAAATTAAATTATTATTATTATTTATTTTGAAGAAGTTGATATATTTATAATTGAAATGTAGAATGATATTTATAATTAAAAAAATGAAAAAAATAATGTTTTAATGATATATAAATGAATGGATAGCGGTGCTTTGATTTATGGGAAACAATGCATTGGTCCATGGGTTATAATGCATATAAATTGATTGGGCATGCCTCACAAAGTTGGATGAGCATTGGATCAACATGCTTATGAAGTGTAAGGGATGGAAATTGTGCTTTTGGTATTGTTAAGGTGGGATGGTTGTAATCATCAAGTGCACTGAGAATTGGAACACCTTGGGTAGTCATGCACATTTTGGTGAAAACATGGACCCAATGGGTTTTCCATTCCTTGCCTTGGAAGACTTTGATAAGTCACTTACACATTGAGTTGAGTGCATTGCATGTTTGGGTCCACTTGGGACTAGGCATGGTGCAAGGTACCTTAGAAGAAGAAAACGATTGAGGCACTCCCCACCGATATTAAAAAGGATGCAAGCAAATTATGTGCAAAGGCATCATCGTGGATTGATATATTGAGGCGTGATCATTCCGAAATAAGGAGTGAATAAGAAATTTTGAGGTGACAAGTTTGTTTTTTTGGCACAATGAATGACTTAGGTATTGGAAAAATATTAGGCAGTGTGCAAGGGGATCTTATACTACCTAACAAGTGTCTAGGACCTAACAAATTAGCTAGACCAAGATTGTTGTAGTAAAAGATTTGACTCATATTATGAGGGAATTTGATGAAGATGATCATTAGAGTAAGTGCTAAGTCTAATTTTTGTCATGAGCACTTGGTCATTTGCATGATTCTTTGGTGAATATGCATGAAGGACTTAGAAAGTGTACTACCCAAATGGTGGAATAGTGGGAGTGGAGGTGCTATGATAGAGAACTTGGAGAAATTTGTTGAGTCGTGGGCAGTGACTTGATGGTGTTGAAGACAAGCTGACAACCTTGCCTTTGTTCAACAGAGTTGTACAACATACTAAGGTGTAGATGGAACAGATTTATTTGGGCATGAAGATGTGCATTCTCATGGTCTAGGACACGATGGTTGGAAAATGATGTGATTATATGATAATGATGATTGTGATGATAGTAATGATGACAATGACAATTACGATGACAGTGAGAATGACATGAATGATGGTGATGATGTTGATCCTTATAAGAAAGCGTTGGTAGAGGTAAATAAACCCAATTTCACTACAAGCTCCAAGATTAAAATGTGCTCAATCATAATTATAAGTTATGCATGCTTTAAATTGTAACCATATCCCATATGCTTTACATGATGACGATGATGAAATAGATGACAATGATAGTGATGATGTTTTTTATGATGACGATGATGGAAATGATGATGATGATGTTCAACATCGTCACCATTGTCATTGTCATCATGATTATCACAATAGTCATCATCATCGTCATAATCATCATTCATGTCATCATCGTCTCCATTGTCCTTGACATCATCATCATCATCATCATCATAATTATTGACATTGTCATCAGTTATTCATCATTACCTTTGGAATAAGAAATAACATCTACCCAAAAGATGTGATTATTGGAAAAGGGTCATGGAGGACACATATAAATTATGCATGAGAAATAACAACTTTATTTTTTAAGATGATCAATATCATCATTCTCATTGTATTCATCATCATTGTCATTGTCATCATCACCATCATCATCATTCATTTCATTTCCATCATAATCACCGTCAACGTCGTCATTGTCATCATCATCATCATCATCATCATAATTGTCATCATCATCATTATCATCGTTCTCCTCATTATCAAAGACATTATCATCGTCATCATAGCCATCCTCAATATCATAATCATTATCCTCATTGTCATGTTCAACATTTGGGCGCAAAAATGGATGCAAAAATGACGCAATCGTGGAAGCAAAACATAATGAAAAAAGTGGATGCAACCATGGATGTAAAATTGGATGCAAAATTGGATATGAAAGTGGATGCAACAAAAGTAGATGCAAAAGTAGACGTAACACACAATGCAAAACCCAATGCAAAAGTGGATGCATAAAGGGATGCAATAACTGATGTAAACTGGGATGCAAAAAATATGCAAAGGTGGATGCAAAATTTGAAGCAAAAGTGGGTGGAAAAGCAGCCACAAAAATGGGTGTGAATTGGGACACGACAAAAGTGTATGCAATAGTAGATGCAAAAAATGATGTAAATATGGATGCAAAATGGGATGCAAAAAGGGATGAAAATGTGGGTGAAAAAGTGGACAAAAAAATGGATGCAAAATTGGGTGAAACAAAACTAGATGCAAAACTATACTCGAAACATGATGTAAACTTTGAGGCAAAACTTGGCGCACGAGTGGATGAAAAACGGGATGCAAAAAAAGAAGCAGAAGTGGATGCAAAAGAGGATGTAAAAAAGGATGAAAAACTGGATGAAAACATGAGCGTAAAAGTGAAGGAAAAAATGGACATAAAAGGGGGCACAACAAGAGTATATGTACAAACTAGGTGCAAAACGAGGTGCAAAACTTGCTGCAAAACCTAGCACATAACAAGGTGCAAAAATAGGCACAAATTATGCCATTATTTGCACCAGATTTAGAAAGAGGACGCAAAAACCGCCTAAAATATCACCAACCCATGAAATTGCGCCATTTTGTCCATAAAATGAAGAAAAATACATTGAAAGATGGTCTAGACACAAAAAAGGAAGCAAAAAGAGACGATAATCATAGGGTTTTGTTGTAGTGTATGTCTCTCATATGTCATTATGAACATTTAAGTGCCATTAGGATCAGTGAGTATCCAGAAGTATTATGACATTCATCATCATCGTGGACATAAATGTTGTCATCATCATCATCATCAATGCCATATGGTACATCAACATCATCTTGATCATCATCCTCATTATCATCACCATCCTCAGCATCAAGTACATCATCAACAAAATCATCGTCATCATTGTCATTATGGTCACTCATATTCCATTAGTGTTCTTAATCACTCATCGCCATTAGGATTCATGTCATGTAACTGTTAAGGTTATTTATATGTCGCTACAGTCATTTCGATGATAATAGGGTCATTTTGATGTTGTTGTAGACATTTAGGTGCCATTAGAATCAATTAGGATCCAAAAGTGCTACCACATGCATAATCTTCATTGAAATCCACATCGACATCGTCATCATCATCATACAATAAATCAACATCATTTTCATCGACGTAGTCATCATCAATATAATTGCAATAATAATGAGCAAGGAGCATACTACCTCAGAAGAATGGATGATATAGTCTTATACTTATCAAATCATATCCATATGCTCCATCATAATTATCGTATTAATGCATCATTGTCATGTTGTTAGAGCCAATCATATGCCATTAGGGTCTATCAAATGTTGTTGGGGACACTCAAATGCCATAGAGAAATTTAGGTGATATTAAGGTAATTTACCCCTCATTAGGATTAATCAAGATCCAAACGTGCCATCATTACGATCATTTAGGTGCCACTATGATAAATCAAGATCCAAAAGTACTATCACATGAATCATGATCATTGATATTGACAGTGATATATCTGACGCTATGTCAGATGTTTTCTGAACACAATTCCTAGCTCTAAACCTAGTGCAATTCCTAGCGCGGTTCCTTTTGAAATTTCTGGCATTATTCCAGGCGCTATACCTGGATCTATACCTGGCGCTATGTTGGATGTTTTCTAGTAGCAATTCCTGGTTGTATACTTGGTGCTATCTTGAATGTTTTTCCTGCCGAAATTCATAACGCAATTCATGTCGCTAAACCTGGATTAATATATGGTTCTATGCTATTCAAGACGTTTTTTTGGAGGCTACTCTTAGCGTTATATGGGATGCCTTTGTGGACGATATTTGGGGCGTTAATTGGGATGCTAATTGTGATGCTAATTGGGACGTTAATTGGGATGCTAATTATTGTCCAAAATAACGCCAACTTTTAAAAAGGGACAATAATTGGGATGCTAATTGGGGCGGCTAATTGGGACGCTAATTGGAAGTTATTTGGGATGCTAATTAGCATCCAAAATAGCACCAACTTTTAAAAAGGGACACTAAGTGGGATGCTAATTGGGATGCTAGTTGGAACTCTAATTGGGATGCTAATTGGGACGTTAATTGGGATGCTAATTAGCATCCAAAATAGCCCCAACTTTTAAAAATGGACATTAATTGGGATGCTGATTGGGACGCATTAGGACGCTAATTAGGATGCTAATTGGGACACTAATTGGGATGCTAATTAGGGTCCAAAATAGCGCCAAATTTTAAAAAGAGACGTAAATAACTCCATTAAAAGCGCCATCCTGTGGAAAAGTGTCCACTTTGTCCAAAAAATGATGAAAAATACACTAAAATAGTACACTGAAAAATCGACGGGTATTGGGTTGTCGTCGAATATCCGACATTCTACCACCGACGACACAAAAATTGAGGTTGTCGAATACCTAGCAAGTTATTGTTGAATTTTAGACATAGCAGCTGTCGGATTTTGGGCTCAAATTTTGTTGTGATGGTATGTCATTAAGCCTTTTCTTAGATAGAAATGAGATACCTTCATATTTTTTAAATTTAAAATATTATTTTATTAATATGAGATAGTCATTCATAAATATTATGAAAAACAAAGTATTGATAAGTATTATGATCAATAGAAGCATGGTATGTCATTAATCTTTTTTCTGAGATGGAAATGAAATACCTTCATATTTTTTTTGGTTTGATGGAATGGAGAAACTTTGATTTTTCCTTTTTCTTTTAAAGAACCTTTATATGTTTGTGACTTTTAAAGAGAAGATAATCAAACACTCATTAATAATTCATTGGTATAGTTTACTGTTTTTTAAAATTTATGGTTGTATTTTTTTAGTATTTTTTAAATAATATATTTCTTTTAGTAAAAAAATGTTTTAGTTAAATAATATAGAGAAATTAAAGAATTTAGTGTCAAATCATTATTTGTTAATCCTTATGTTTTATATGTAGTAAATTTTAGTGAAAATATTGAAAATCAAATGTATGAAAAAGTTTTATATGTAGTAAATTTTAGTGAAAATATTGAAAATCAAATGTATGAAAATTTTCTTAAAACTTTAAATATAATAGTAAACATTGATAACTAATTTAAATTATTTTTTATATTCTCATTTAAACAACCTTCAAAATCTTAAATCTATTCAATCCACTTGTATATTCAAGATAAATATTGTGTGAAACTCGCTTGTTGAATCCATGATCCATCAAATTCGGAGGCTTTGTAGGATACCATTTCCCTAACCATATTTGCATCCTTGGTTCTAAGTTCTTGTTCTAAAGTTTCCCATGAAAAATATATTCTTGACATGTTCTTTTTTTTTCTTCCGATTGTACAAATAACTTGTGTTTTGTCCATTTTCCAAACTAACTTCGTAGTGGGTAAAATTCTTGATTGGGAGTCTCTTCCCCAATCGAAAGGCAAATGCACATGTTAAGTGATCAATTTCCTTTGATGTGTAGGAATTTATAAAGGCAAATGCACATGTTAAGTGGAAAATTTGCTAAGTGGAAAATTTCCTTTATTTTAGGGATTCGTGTAATATTTCCAAATTAGAGATTAGGAGATACCAACTCTAATACAAATATTTAATAGGATGCGCCATTGAAATAAGGAAAACCAAGAAGGTAGAGTTGTGATGTGGTAAGTGTGAATTCGCCAGATCATAATTCGAATTCAAAGGACTTTTCCTGGGACTGCCTCCTAAGTGGTGAATGGTACCTCTGACCCTGATTGAGTGCTTATCTGCTATGTGTCTGTCCTGTTCCCTTCCCTGGGTTTACTATAATGCATTCATCAGTTGAAGCGGTGGGTGGCATCACTGAAATGGTCAACCGACATCACTTAAAAAAGGCAAAGCGTAATGACATATATAAAGAATGAACAGCCCTGAGATCGGGCTTCTTATCTATTCCCACCCAACCAGAGCTAAATGCACGCCACTTCAATGAACACCGAATCTAGCATAATGACATATATAAAAGAATGAACGGAATACGACTCACACCGCTAGTGTTATTCCAGTTTTCTTCCATACCAAATCTAGTGTTATTACATAGTGTTATTACATATATAAAGAATGGAAGAAATTAATGAAGTTTCATCTATTCGTCTCTAATTTCGTCAACTTGATACAATGCAACTTAGAGAAATTCATAGCATAATGAGAAAGAGTCAAAACTAAGTGCTAGAAATGGACTCGGATTGATTAGTTTTGCTCAAAATAGTGCTAGATTCTTCTCAAGTTCATTAAGAATCAGGGGATGGTTATGAAAAATGGTCATGATAGTTATTAAAAAGAATATCATAGGCACATTAGATTATAATTCATTCAAATAATTTGCATAATCTCAATTTTCCTTTGCACAAAGCACTGGGACCATTTAGGTTTCGAGCATCAGCAAGTATGAAGTATACTTCCATTCTCTTGGACACCAAATTATATGCAAACAAGAACCCTAATATTGTATTAGGTCGAAAACAAAATTTTAGGAATGGTAATTTTTAGGAGGCAAATTCTAGCTAGGATCACTTCGAGACAACTCAACTAGTCTAAATTCAGGACCTTTCAAACGAACTCAAAGGCTATCAAATTTTTGATATGGGAAATGTAAGATGATAATTAAGGTCTTAAGTAACTCCAAGAATAGAAATCATTCTAATTCATTCTGAATAAGTTCATTTATTAACAGTTTATTGAAGACTAGTCAATTTCTATGTGAATCTAGGAAGGGTCTTGAAAACAACTACAGAAAGGCCAACTTCTTTCTTGATAAAACTCGAGAACTTAAATAAATAGATCAAAATAAGACATAAAATAATATGGAATTCCCTAAGGCTTTGTTATTACATCATATGCTTGACTGTTACACAGAAGAACTGAGAATATTAAGAAAGAAGAAGAAGAATAGGAGGATTCAATATGTGGTTTGAATTGTCTTCTTTTGAGCTTCGAACTTGTTTTTTGAATTCTTCAAAACTTTCAGGAAATCCAATGGAAATGGTTGATTGCCATTGTCCTTTCAATAGCAGGGACACATCTCCGAAGTCAAAGAAGCAAAATGCTCTCAATGCAAAACACAAATTGTCAAAAGATGTGAAAGTGATGTGCTACCCTTATTTTATAGAAAATATTTGTTCTTTTCCAATCTACCTTGATCAATTTCACCCTCATAAGTTAGATTAGAAAGCTTTTGTTTTAGGAGCTTTTCTTTTTTGCTTTCTGCTTTTACTTCTTTGTTATGCTTTATTGCTTTATCTTGCTTTTCTTCCTGCTTTATTCTGCTTGTCTGCTTTATCCTTCTTGTCTAACTTGTCTCTCTTTTCTTCTTTATCCTACTTTTCTACTTTATTCCGTTTTACCTAAAGCTTTCATGCTTTGTACTACTTGATTGCTTTAGGCTAGCTTTTCTCTACTTTATCTAGTTTCCTTCTTTTTTTGCTTTCCAGCTTTAACTGTTTTCTCCTTTCTTTCTTCTTTTGCAAACTTCCCTTTTGGTCAAACCTTATCTTCTAATGTGCCCTCATAACCCATTATCTCCATTATTTTATTAAAATAAAAACCTTACTCATAAAAAATAATTTATTTAAAGTGAATCTTCAAACATTAAAATATAATAACTGCTACTTCTAATTAATTTCTTTATTAAACAATTAATTCCAAACATTTAATGAACTTTTCTCCAAAAACCATAAAGATTGAATAGTTAATATGATGATCCATACCGAAATGAAGACATAGCATGACATTTAATAAGTTTGAAACATTATTTATGTTATATAAAAAATAAATGACATTATTAATAAATTTGAATGTTTTATTTTATATTCTTAGTAAATTAAATATATAATTGATATAAAAACAATTAAAAGAGTTTTAGATTAAATATCGATACATAAAGAAATCAAATATAAAATGTATTTCACCCTTTCTAACCAATACTTAAATAATTTAAAATACTTAAAGCTAAACGTGTATAACCGATATGATAGCCTTTCTAACAAATACTTAAACATTTCTAAATAAATGCTAAACGTGGGTAAGGGATATGGTAGAGTTGAGAGAAAGTTTCCATGTCTCCTCTAAATGTAAAAGGCATTCATTAGCATAATACATTGTGGACATCAAATATTCTTCAAACGACAAATGGAATGATTTTGTTGGATGGATAGTATTTTTAAGTTAACTCAATGTGACTCATTTCTTATTTGGTTACGTTGAAGGTATATATTTTTGGGGTGGATTATCATTTATGTTTTTTCATTTACGGACGAGACTGAAACAAGTGTACTGTCCAGATTGATTCTATGGGCGTCATCCAAGGTTAACTGAGAATGAAACAAGTGTATTGTCTAGATTGATTTTATGAGTGTCATCCAAAATTAATAATTAATAATTTCAAAAAAATAAAAAATAGCTTAAATAAAATGTGATAAGTACAGTTAGTGATAGTTGTAAAAATTAAAAATAGTCTTGAACTATTTGATTATTAGATACAACTACGAGCTTAACTCCATCGATTATTAGATACAACTATTAACTTAAGTCCAATGATTCTAAAACTATTAGCTTAACTTAAACTCTAATCACAGTTATATTGGATAACTATTAGCTTAACTCCAATGATTTTACAGCTATTAGCTTAACTTCAACTCTAATCACTTAAGGCTTAGTCCAACTGCATTTGGCATCTAGGATTCTAGCTAATGTGCAGTCATGTAAGATTCGAACTCC
>LPNX010787258.1:120212-217955 GCA_001517045.1 Pseudotsuga menziesii
AATTCAACTATGAGCTTAACAACCATAAATTAAGTGGTTGTTATATTAGCTTAAGTATTAGATACAAGTAATTGACACATTCTATTCTTTAATAATAAAAAACATTGTCAATATGTCAAATATATACCTCTCTGCGTATTTCAAACATATTAATCTTAATAATATGGTTATTGAGAGATAACACTTATTAACAATTATTTAAACAAAAAAGTGAAAAAGTATTTACCACTAAGTACTAAGTATGCATTCGAGTGATAATTATACACTGATAGGCGTATATATCTTAGAATTTTGGGGTGGACTACCATATATGTTTTTTCATCTAAGGACGAGAATGAGACACGTGTCCAGATTGATTCTATGAGCGTCGTGCAAAATTAAACGATCATGAGACAATTGTACTGTCCATATTGATTCTATGGGAGTCGTCCAAAATTCATAATTCATAATTAAAAAATAAATAAAAAATAAAAAAATACTTAACATCTCATAAGTACAGTTTGTCATATTTGGAAAAATTAAACCTAAACTTAAGCTATTAGATTATTAGATACAACTATGAGCTTAAGTCCATTGATGATACAACTATTAGCTTAACTTCAAATCCATTGCTAATATTTTAATTTTTAAATTAACAATGAGATACAACTATTAGCTTAACTTTAACTCTAATCATGATTATATTGGATAACGATTTTAAAATAAAACTATTAGTTTAACTCCAATGATTTTACAACTATTAACTTAACTCCAATTATTCTACAACTATTAGCTTAACTTCAACTCTAATCATGGTTATATTGGATAACTATTAGATACAACTATGAGCTTAACTCCAATGATTCTACAACTATTAGCTTAACTGCAAGTCTAATTGCTTAAGGCTTAGTTTATCTGCATTTGGCATCTACAAGTCTAGCTAATGTGTAGTGGTGTAAGGTGGAACTCTTAATAAAATTATTTAGTCTCTTAATAAACTCCTCCAAACTCCTAATAAATCCTCCATGTGACAGTTGAGCATCTAGCTAAGATATTGATGTCATTGGAAAGACAAAGAAATTTCAATTTTACTTAATGTAAGATATCTTTATTTTTATTGGAGATTCCATGTATCCAATAGACATAAAACAATGTCAACGTTTGATTTTTCTTCCATAAATCTCAATGGAAATACACTAATGAGTTAATTAGGCATGATTTGATTTTGATCGAAGGCTCAAGCCAGTTTTCAAGCTCATTTCTAATATACAATCTCCCATCGGTTTTAGCCTGAGGGTAAACGAACTAACCAGACAGTAAAAAACTATATATAATATGCATTACTAATAAATATTATTTCAAATTTGATTAGAGTATGTGAAAAAGGAGTTGTGAGAGCTATAATTGTAATTTGTACAGGTACATCATAGGAATGGAGCATGCCGGAAGTGAGATTGAGTCTAAAACCAGAAAACATTTGGATGCTAGAGTTGATATTCAATTTTTGTCATTGTGAGGCTTTGATGAGATGAAAAAAAGGGCTATCCTTATCTCGATTGTAGATTCCCTACATCCAACCGGTAAGGAGCAGAGTCAACAGTTGACTTTGCTCCTTACCCATTGGATGCAGAGAATATGCAATCGAGATAAGGATGGCCCTTTTACTGTTAACTCTGCTCCTTACCCGTTGAAGGGAATCTGTAATCTAAATAATTTCAAGCCAAAAAAAAAAAAAAGATTCGGATCTCAGCAACAAGAGTTCACTAAAGTTGGGGATGTTAATATCTTGTTTTCTTTCGAAAACAAAAGGTCTCGATCCAAGAAAAGCAACACCATACTAAAGTTGCAGAGAGCTCTAAACCTATTGTAGAAAAGAGTAAGGATTATCACTTTAAAGCACTCATAGATGTTGCTAAAACAACATATCATTAGTTGCACAACACTAGCGAATCTTACTCTTCGGTTGTGCAACGTCTACGATTCTTTTAGGATGATCAGTCCCACTCTTTTCAGCGATTGTTTTCCCTACTCGTCTGAACCTTTGCAGCTGATTTTTTTAATTTATTTTTCTGGAAGGGTTCCTCATTCAAGAACTGAAAAAGGATTTTGAGATCCAGATCTCAAGCTAATCTAAACAAGGTTAAGTAAATGGAAAGAATAGTAAACTAAATCTAATGGCAGAAAGAAGAAAACGAAGCTTTGGTGAACCCCTTTGCAGAAAATGGGTTAGGGTTCGGCCTCCTTAAAACCTGCAACCAAACCTAAGCTCTAATGGAGAACCTGCAAAAACAATGTCAATAACAAAACCTGCAAATAAAAATGAGAGTTAGAAAGCAAATAACATTAAGCAAAACAAAAATAAACCATTGGGTATACCTTCTCTTCGGTGGAAATGGGCCACCATGCCCTAGCTCATGGGAGCACCTCTCTTGGTTGGGGACCAATGGCTCAAGGGGAATGGAGATGGACCAGAGGGAGTGTGGGTGGTTTGAGAGGCAAAGGTCTCAAAGCATCCACGGGCAGCATAACAATAGGCTATGGGAGAAATGTTTTGAGAGTGACCCCCCACCCTCCTTTTATAGCTTTTCCAAGGGGTTTTAGGGTTTTAAGCCCTTGGTGAGGGCTTTATGTTAAATTTTCATATGCTAAGCTAGATCATTAGTATTTCATTTTGAATTCATAACAAAAGCATATAAACAGGATCACTGAAAGATAGACAAGCACAACCATACAAAAGGAACACAAAGATTTATCCTGGGAAAACCCTAAAGGGAAAAACCCAGCAAAAGCTTCCTCAATATAGATGCCCCAAAAAGATAAAAGGTAAAACCAACAAGGAGATCAAAGCTTGATCCTCCTCCTTCTCCAGCTACTCTTCTCTTCTCCACTAATGCACTACACAAGTGAGAGTGTGTGTCTCAAATGAGGAGCGCTACACCTCTATTTATATTCATCCGTTCACTTAAGTTAACTCATTCAACATGTAGGCTCGAGTTACACATGTAGGCTCAAGTAACCACACTAGGGTGTTGGTGACCCACCTTTACAATTAGAGGGGACTACCTCATGACTCTTATTAGTTCTTCCAATTAGGAGCATTGGGGTACAATGTAATACAAGTGGTTCTCCCGGTAGGACCATCAGGGACCACAAAAAGATACATATAGAATATTCATCGAAGTTACAATATTTCAACCCTCCCCCTTAACGAGAAGGGTATTCTACAACAACATCAACAACAACAAGAGTAGAGATAGGGGACATCATCAACATCAGCAGGGTAACACATCTATAAATCATTGGAAGCTTTTCAACATCATGCAATCTTCATCTTCAATCTTCAGTCTTCATCATCATTAATTTTTTGACTACTTTGATCAACAACATCTTCATCATTTTGATCTTTCAATCAGCAACGACATATTCAGCACTTGGACCTTTCGATCAGCAACATCTTCAGCACTTTGACTATTCGATCAGCAACAACATCTTCAGCATTTTTTGAGCTTTCGATCAACAACATCTTTAGCACTTTGATTGTTCAATCAGCAACAACATCTTCAGCATTTTTGACCTTTCGATTAGCAACATCTTCAGCACTTTGAATTTTCGATCAACAACAACATCTTTAGCACCTTGACCTTTCGATCAGTAGCAACATCTTCAACACTTTGACCTCTCAATCAGCAATATCTTCAGAACTTTGACTTTTTGATCAGCAACAACATCTTCAGCACCTTGACCTTTCGATCAGCAACAACATCTTCAACACTTTGACCTCTCGATCAGCAATATCATCATCAACACTTTGACCTTTCGATCAACAGCAACATCATCATCATCATATTCTGATCTGTCGATCATAATCATCATCACATTATGATCTTTCGATCAGAAACATCATCATCATACTCTGATCTTTCGATCAGAAACATCATCAACATACTCTGATCTTTCGATCAGAAACATCATCATCATATTCTGATCTTTCGATCAGAAACATCATCAACATATTCTGATATTTAGATCAGTACGTCATCATCATCATACTCTGATCTTTCGATCAGTATGTCATCATCATCATACTCTGATCTTTTGATCAGTACGTCATCATACTCTGATCTTTCGATCAGTACGTCATCATCATCATATTCTGATATTTCGATCAGTACGGCATCATCATCATCAGCAACAACCTGCAATCCACAACTCAAAGACCAAAAAGTCTTTGGATCACTTTTGGACTTAAAGTCCAGGGATGATACAATCCCACCACGTTCTCAACAACCAAAGTTACCGAATTGATTACGGAAGAATCAGTCCCTATCACTTTAGGACTAAGTCCAAGGACGATGGAATCCTACCACATTCTCGAGGACCAAAACCACCGAATTGATTATGGGAGAATTAGTCCCTATCACTTTAGGACTATGTCCAAGGATAATGCAATCCTACCACATTCTCAGGGACCGAAGCCATCGGATTGATTATGGGAGAATCAGTCCCTATCACTTTAGGACTATGTCCAAGGATGATGCAATCCTACCACATTCTCGAGGATCGAAGCCACCGAATTGATTACGGGAGAATCAGTCCCTATCACTTTAGGACTATGTCCAAGGATGATGCAATCCTACCACATTCTCGAGTACCGAAGCCACCGGATTGATTACTGGAGAATAAGTCCCTATCACTTTAGGACGATGTCCAAGGATGATGCAATCCTACCACATTCTCTAGGACTGAGGTCACCGAATCGATTATGGATAGATGTCCCAGGATGATACAATCCCTCTTCATTCTCGAAGACCAAGGTCTCTGGATCACTTTAGGGCAAGTGCCCAGGGATGATACAATCCCACCACGTTCTCAAGGACCGAGGTCACGGGATCTATTATGGACAGATGTCCCAGGATGATACAATCCCTCTTCATTCTCTTCATTCTCGAAGACCGAGGTCTCTAGATCACTTTAGGGCAAGTGCCCAGGGATGATACAATCCCACCACGTTCTCGAGGACCGAGGTCACCGGATCTATTGTGGACAGATGTCCCAGGATGATACAATCCCTCTTCATTCTCAAGGACTGAGGTCTCTGGATCACTTTAGGGAAAATGCCTAGGGATGATACAATCCCACTGCAACATCACTACTCCCCCTTTCGAGGAAGGTCTTTCCGAAAAACACCAAGCTTGTCTCGAAAGTGTTCGAACTCTACTCAAGGTAGAGGCTTCATCAGTACATCATCATCCAAACCATCATCATCTACATCTTCAGTATGTGAATACTGAACTATCACCATCTGTATCTCTCGTATGTGAATACTGAAAGCATCATCATCTATATCTTTAGTATAGAAATACTAAAAGCATCATCATCTCTATATTCAGTATAGAAATACAGAATCACCATCATCTGTATCTACAGTATGTAAATACTGAAATATCATCTATATCTTTAGTATGGGAATACTGAAATCATCATCATCTATATCTTCAGTATGGGAATACTGAAATCATCATCATCTATATCTTCAGTATGGGAATACTGAAACATCATCATCTCTATATTCAGTATAGAAATACTGAATCACCATCATCTGCATCTATATTATCATCATCTGCATCTTATCTTGTATGTAGAAGTACCATATTTCTATGTGTTACGTCGGAACATAGGGTTCTTTGTCATCACAACTATGGTTATCACATAGAATCATTGTAGTGTCCATCTTTAGGTCAAAGAGACCTGATATCAGCTTCTGAAGCCATATGGATTCACAACTTAGTAGAGCAATCTGCTATGTATTCTGCTTCAACCGTGCTAAGAGAAACACTGGACTGTTTCCTGCTAAACCATGAACTCATAGCAGACCTCAAACAAAAGCATCTACCTGATGTGCTTTTCCTGTCTGAGATACTTCCAGCCCAATCTGCATCTGCGTAGCCATACAATCTATACTCATGGCTACCATCATAGTATAGACCAAAGTCTATAGTCCCTTTCAGATATCTCATCACATGTTTTGCAGCTACTAGGTGAACCCATCTTGGTTGAACAAGATATTGACTTAAGGTGTTCACAGCAAAACACATGTCTAGTATGGTATTTGTTAAGTACATCAATGACCCAATGATCTGTCTGTAGTGAGTCACATCCACTAACTCTAATGAGTCATTAGCTAACAGCTTCACGTTGGAGTCCATGGGTGTGGCCATGACTTTGCATTCCAACATATTGAATCTCTTCAATATCTCTACCACATACTTTCCCTGGTTCAAAAAGATTCCTTCTGAACTTTTCCATACTTCCAGACCTAGGAAATAATGCATTAACCCAAGGTCTTTCATCTCAAATTCTTCTGCTAGTTTCTTCTTGCTTTCCATGATCTGTTTCTCATTCCCTGTCAAGAATAAGTCATCCACATATAGTAATAGAATGACACGTTCATCTTCTACAACCTTGTAGGAAAGGTTAGGATCGACTTTACTCTTGGAAAAGCCCATGCTCATCAAGAAACTATCTATTCTTCCATACCAAGCTTTGGGAGCTTGCTTCAGGCCATAGAGGGCCTTGTTCAACTTGCATACTTGATTCCATCTGTCTTCAACTTCAAATCCTCGTGACTGTTCGATGTAAAACTCTTCCTCAATCATACCATTAAGGAAGGCTTGTCTTTACTTCATAATGGAAGAAACTACCATGATAGTTTTGAAGGAAGTGTACCTTGCTTCCTGGAGTAAGTGTCTCTTCAGAATTAATTCCCTCTTTCTAATAGAAAACACTAGCCACAAGTCTTACCTTACTTATATCAGCAACATATCTTATCTTGCAAATCCATTTGGAAGATACCACATTCTTTCTTTTTGATTTGAGTACTATATGCCAAACATCATTCTAGTATCATAACATCTTCTATGAGTTTGTCTTCTCAGGTCATCAACATATCCTAGTCTTCTGCATTCAACCTTGAAGGTTGGAACCCACTTTACTGTTGGTAAAGTCTCTATCCATCACGAAGCTATCCATCATGTCGTACCATGTCGAACTCAGATATAATTTTCTGTAGTCACTCCCCCTGAAGTGGAGTATCATCTTCCCTCTTCATTCTGTATAGGTGGTTCTATGCTTGATATATACTGGTCAATAGCGTATGTCATGTCATAGTCTATTCTTTCTGGGGAAAATCACGAACCTTGCTTTGTACACTTGTTCTTGTAGATCCATCATATCTTATACATCATTCCCCATGATCAACTGTTATTCTTTGATCATAGCTTCTTTCATAGCATTCTTTTCTTCATCTTGAGTTATCTCTTGTACCCATGGTGGTCTTCATCCTTCAAGGTGGATCTACCACTCTCTGAAGCTCTTTCTTCCGTCATGGTGTCTCTGACCCTGGGAGCTTCATATTCACGTTTATTGGAGTGAATCTTGAATTGTCATCACTTGTTCTTCGGAACAAGTCTCATCCTTTTTTTCTTGTAGGAGGTTGTACATGACCTTTCCTACAATTCAAATGCACCAGTTGCATGGTTAGAACTATTTCATAAAACATATGCATAACAACAAATTCTTATGCATCATGCAATTTTTTAGTCAATACAACATTCATCCATATCTCACATAAACTTTCTAGATGCCTTCCATCTCTACCATGACATAGTTGAGATTGTGCACTAATCCAATATGTCAGCAAGGAGGTTTGATAAGTAGCAATGGAGAGTTGTATAGCACCATGAGCTACTTACCCATCACATGCATATTAGTAGTATATAGTCATTAATGCAAACAATCTATCATGCATAACACATCAACTGAATATAATCAAATGTATAACAAACCAATATCATGAAATGACAATTGAATACTTATCTTTTATTTGTTTCGTGGGTAGACTCCATCTTGATCATTCTGCTTTATCATCTTCTTCATTCATGAAATCATCATTTCTTATCCAAATTATAAGATGAATAAGAGGTTCTTCAAGAATTGAGTTCTTCATATTCCTCATCGCTTGAGGGATCTTCTTTGAATGGTGAGAGCTTGATCTTCAATTGCTCCCATCTTCTTCTTCTCTTCTTATGAGTCGAGCTGAAAGCAATTACTTCCTTCTGGCATACATTCTTTGCATGAATGAATCCCATGATCCTGGGAGGCCATCCAAGGTGGCTATCACCACTTCTTCACTTCTTCTGCTACTGCTTCAAGTTGTTTTGCATTCTGGATCTTCACATTCTTCAATTGTTTTCTCAAAGCCATCTTCTGATTTAAGTTCTTATCTTCAAATAGCTTGATCAAGGAATCAAACATCTTTGGTGTCTTTATGGAAGACACTTGTGGTACAAGTTGATCCATGATTGAATCAACAATGATCTTTTTGGCCTTGATCAAGTTCTTCTTGTGTAAGGCTTTGAGCCTCATCTCCGTATGGAATTGGAACCTCTCTACTCATGTAGGGGTCCAATTCATTTTCTTCAGAGAGATCAAATACTTCCATGCTTGGAAGTTGTAAACTTTACCAAGCTTATCATCAAGCTGATGTGATAGATCACTTTTAAATGAGAACCTCAATTGCAAATAGCAAAAGATTAGATCTTACCGATTTGAGGTGTCCCTCCTGCTTCCAGAGCTAGCTGATATAGGGTTTGTCAGAGAAACCCTAATTTTAAAAAATTCCAATATTTTAGATATGACTGGATAGAAAGATATATCTCTTCAAATGGAGTTGTCCAATGTACTCATTTTCTGAAAACAGTGGAGGGAAGCTCCCGGAACAGGAAGCCCTAGTTTTCCAATTTCTTCTGCAGAAATGCCTGTCACTGTCTCTGTGATATATCCAAAATTAATGCTCCTATCATGTCTACAATTTTTCACTGAGGTAGTCTCACATGTCCTTGATCCAATAACATAGTTTTAATCAGAATTTGTTTCACCAATTGGGATTTATGATCCTTTTCCCAAGGTGACCTGTTACAGGACTGTTCAGAACATCGAAGTTGTACAAAATGCCATGTGTCACTTCTTCATCTTCTGATTCTAATATTCATATCATAGAAATTGCAGTCCGTGCTATTTTTGGAAAATCTTCAGAAATTGCATTTGGAATTCTTTAGCCCAAGATATAGCAATTTTCCCCAGGTGTCCTGTTTAGGGATGAATTCTGGAAGAGGCTGGAACCCTAACTTGGAGGGATCATATCTCCCAGAATATAGTGAATCTGGGGCTGAATATTGGATACAGTGTACATCCGGATTGTATCTTTGGTCTCTACAATTTTCAACTCCCGAGCCTTCGCCAATCACTGAATATAGCTAATGTACCAAAACTTAGCAGTTTTAGTATTTAGGGGTTTTCTAGCTCGGGGTCAAACTAGGGTTTGACTTTCCTGGAGTTTCACCCAACCAAATTTCTTGATCCAAGTCTCTAAACTTTGATTTTGATGAGGAGAAAAATCCTATGCTAGGCTCACTCAAAAATTCCTCTTATGTAGAAATCCCTAATTTTCCACACCAAAATTGAAAATGCTCGGAATCGAATTCCGCTTCGATAGAAAGATGCGCCCTTCAATGGAGAGTCGGTCTAGCCTTCTTTTGCTGATCAATTGTGGATAGAGACCCAAAAAGTAAGAAGCCTTAGCTTCTGTAGTTGCACAATATCTTCTTTTAGGGTGGCTTTGATACCATGTTAAATTTTCATATGCTAAGCTAAATCATTAGTATTTCATTTCAAATTCATAACAAAAGCATATAAACAGGATCACTAAAAGATAGACAAGCACAACCATACAAAAGGAACACAAAGATTTATCCTGGGAAAACTCTAAAGGGAAAAACCCAGCAAAAGCTTCCTCAATATAGATGCCCCAAAAAGATAAAAGGTAAAACCAACAAGGAGATCAAAGCCTGATCCTCCTCCTTCTCCAGCTACTCTTCTCTTCTCCACTAATGCACTACACAAGTGAGAATGTGTGTCTCAAATGAGGAGCACTACACCTCTATTTATATTCATCCATTCACTTAAGTTAACTCATTCGACATGTAGGCTCGAGTTACACATGTAGGCTCAAGTAACCACACTGGGGTGTTGGTGACCCACCTTTACAATTAGAGGGGACTACCTCATGACTCTTATTAGTTCTTCCGATTAGGAGCATCGGGGTACAATGTAATACAAGTGGTTCTCCCGGTAGGACCATTGGGGACCACAAAAATATACATATAGAATATTCTTCGAAGTTACAATATTTCAACACTTTAGCCCTTTCTGCCCTAACTTTAGCCCCTTTTAGGGTTTTAGCCCCTTTTTTAGGGCTTTAGCTCCTATGGGGCTATCTCAGTGGGTTCTTTTTTGGAGTTTTTAGCCCTTTTTCTTCATCCTTAGGCTATTTTGGAGGTGTGGGGGTCTAATGGAAGGTATAATGGAGTGATATGAGTGTTGTAAGATGGTGTCCTTGGGTGGTGTAGGCCATTGAGATCTATGTGGGGGATTTTTGGGTTAACAGATTGCCCCCTGATGTGTGAGGGAAGGAGCTAAACGTATGGCCAACGGACATCATAGGATTTGCTATGTAGAGGTGGTGTTTCTGGGGCTAGGGCATGGTGGATTTTGGTTTTTGTATTAATTTGGTTCCCATCAATGGGTGAGATACAATAAATGTGTGACATGTATATGGACGAGGAGGGCATCCCCATGCTCGTGACAATGTCAAAAGAATAATTTGATCTATGCTCTAAAATACAAGAGTTGATCATATACAACTGAGGTTACAATAATGGTTGCCTCCATGTGAGGCTGAATACAATACTGATTTGGTACATTGGACCCATGGCATTCTCATGGAATGCTATATCTTCATGACTAACGGTTTGCTGGATCTGGTACATAGCTGTGTGGAATCGCTGATTAAGAGTCAGAGTCTCTGTGGTACAAGTATGCTGCATCAATCATAAAGGTATATCGAAGCACTGCTGGGGCTTTAGATCACTGTCTCCAACGCAACCCGGAAATCACAAGGGACATAACCTGTTTAAGTGCCTCGAGTGGACTCACCAATGTGCTCGAGTCGGGTGACATCCGGGGTCTTCGACCAAGTACTGTGTGGAACAAACCTTGTACGAATCTCAACGGTGCGAAGATGGAGTTGAAGTCGAGCACGTGAGAAACAACCATCCCAAGAGGCAGTAAGGACTCCTCTCAAGTGGTCCAAGGAACTCATCGATGATGTCAATGAAACCAAGGTACAGGGACCTCTGGGTCTATCCCCTGGAATATGTGTGCTGGTGTCGACAGAGGGAGACCTTCCCTTAGTCAAGGAAATGATGTTTCCTTAACCAGGAGCGCGAGGGAGAAAACTGAAAGGTGTGAAGCAATCTGCGGACTGACTCACTGAATTGGGGGGGGGGGGGGGAAGGGAAAGAATTGAACAAGGGCAGGGGGGGAGTGGGAGACTCAAAATTCCTTTGTTCAGAGTATGATGGCAGGGCGGACCAGGAAGCAAATGAAACTGACTCAAGGGAATGGGATCATAGCAGTAATACTGGGAATGTCGCTGCAGATGGGAAATACTTGGAGGAGGTGGACACTTTTGATACTGATGCGATCCAAGGAAGACACATTGCATAGTACTCTGAACAAAGGCGACCCAGTGTGGGGATGCTGCCAAACTGTTTTTTGTGGGGTGGTGTCTAGGGACACCATTATGGTACGATCTTGTGGATTTTTGGCAAGCCCAAGAAGGTAAATGATCGATGGTGCTTTCACTTTTAGAGAGTCTGAAAGCACGAAGAATACTCCAGTGGGGGCTCTTTTTCATTGGTAGTCTCCTATGCTGAAAAAAGGATAAAAGTATACATAGGAGAGCTTTCCCATCCTGTAGGGGATGAGAGACTTCTTTACCGTTGGTAGTCCAATCAAGCCGAAAAAGGTTAAACTTGTATTGACTGGACGGTCATTCATATACTTTTACGAGCATGAATGAAACCAAGTTTGCTCGGCAATATTTTCTTGTTGAGATGGCTGGAAAAGAGCTTAATGACAACCGGTGGTGAACTTTTTCATAAAGTGCGGCCCCTCGGCTCAAGAAAGCATAAAAGTATGCAGAGAGGAATGGTCTTGGCTTGAGTGTGCCAAGGAGGTCCTTTTCATGAGATGGTCTACATGGTCCGCAAAAGGAGATAAATGAGATGATGTAGACGCCCTTTCCTGTACTTTAGCGAGCGGGAAAAGAAGCAGCTGTGCTCGACAATCTTTTCATTGTTTTAAGGAGTCAGAAAAGAGCTTAAACAGAACTCCAATGTGGTCAATCGATGGTGGCAAATGCGGTGCCCCATGTCGGGACAGTGGACAGAGGTCCATAGGTCATCCACGCAGTATGGACAGAGGAGAAGGCTCTCAAACATACCAATAAATGCGTGGGATAGATCACGACAGAGGCTCGCGAGTCGGTATGGAAGAGGCATGCAAACTGAAGTGGCTCTCGGACAAAGGTCAGGAGAGCGTGTGTGTGTGCTGCGGTGGATGGAATTGACTACATGCGATGTAAGTACAAGTCCAAAGGCATTTATATGCCGAATACGTGTAAGAAAAAGAAATCATTTTGTGGACAGTGGTCCATAGGTGCATGTAATGTGCGGTGGAAAAGATAACTATAAATTCAAAAATAAAAGTAAAATTACATTCCTTAACGGGCGGTGGCCCAAAAACTCGCATGAGTATCGGTCAAGAAGTGTGATACATGTACAGGTCCGTAGACACTTGCATCGTCTTGTCATGGCTTCGTAAATCGAGGTGACTTGTGGGAAATGGTCCCGAAATTAATTTATTAAACATGAGACGATGGTCTCATAAAGAGATATAAATTTGAGCCTGGAGGTGTGAGAGGTGTCTCGAACCGGTTCTGGGTGAATTTGAATTAGCCGCTGATGGTGCTGCCCCTAGTGCATTGGTGCACTTAGGATTTTTTGTGTCTCTATGTATATCTTGTTGAGAAAGCATATGTGGCTTCTCATTTTGTATTGGACATGTTTTGGACATGCGACTTATCTATTTATCTATATATATTTTTAACGCATGTAGATGCACTTTTATGGTTTTATTATGTGAGTCTTTTATGATGATGTGGAATGCAAATGTCTATGTGATGTATTATTACACTATGTGTGTATTTTTAGACATAGTTATGCATGATGTTATGGTTGTATGCTTCCTATATGTGGTTGTGGATGTGCCAATTTAGAATATCGTTAGCCATTTGATCTGTGACACTATTGAGGTTTCTGGGAACATGTGTGAATGTGATGGATTCAAATGTTCTAACCATCTGTTTAGTGTGTAGGTACTTTCTAAAGAGGCAGGGATCCTGTACTCGATAGTGGTTGTTCAACTAAGAAACAAGCAACTGGGAGTCTAAGAAGACATCGAGATGGTGAATGCCTATCTGAAGAGTGGCGACCAAGAGGCCATTGACACCATCATATTCCACCTGGTTGTTGGTTGCGGTGCCCACACATATTCTATCGATGTGGATCAACTCATGCGATGGGGAGTAGATTACCCATGCAACCGAGGCGAGGTTCGGAGACCATCTACTTGCTCCATCTGCGAATCCCATATACCGGTTTGAGGTGTGCTCCATCTGAAGCAATGAGAGGAAACGATACATAAGACTCAATTGGGAAAAATGTGTAAAACAAAAAATGGAAATACTATAATACAATTTAGAACGCTGTCACTCAAAGGGGTGAAATTAGGGGGAAAGTTGTTTGGACTTTCCCAGGATCAGTGGTCATTCCTTTGTGTGACATGATGAATAGTTGGAGACGACCCCTAGGGACACAGAAAACACACTTGGATGGGCTCAAGTGGATTCTGCACTGGCGACATTGCATGAGGACTTGTTGCAAGTTGTCTATGTGTTGTGTGTGGTTTTGCGACCGTGCGATGAGGTTGTCAAAACAAACCAACATGATGTGAACGAGATCACGGAAGCAGTGTGTCATGGCACGCTGGAAGGTGGCTCCAGCAATTTTGAGGCCAAAGGGCATGTCTCGTTACGTGAATGTGCCCCATGGGGTTGTAAATGCCGTCTTATAATGGTCTTCTTTCCGGATTTGGATTTGGTTATATCCAGAAAAACTGTCCATGAAGGAAAAGGCTTCATGTCCAGCGCATGCATCGATGATCTGATCGATGAAGGGTGTGGGGAAGTTGTCTTTGGGACACGCCCCGTTGAGGTCATGGAAGTCTGTGTAAATGCGAATGGTACCCTATTTTTTATTCACGGGAACAAGATTAGAAACCCAGGTAGTGTATGCAATGGGATAAATGAAGCCGGCTGTGCATAGCTTCTCTATCTCGGCTTTCACCGCAACCACTTTGGATGGATGGATGGGCCACTGCTTCTGGCGGATGGGTGCCACATCAGGCCATGTGTCGATGTGGTGCTTCATGATGGATAGATCTAAGCCGGGCATTTTAGTGTATGACCAGGAAAAGATGTCATGGAATTCTTGGAAGAGATTTCTGTAGGCATCGACCTCTTCCGGGGAGCAAGATGCCCCTAGCATGATTTCCTCAATGATCTGAGAGTTGGTTGAGATGTGGATTTTAATTGTTGGATAAATGTTCGCCATGTTCCTTTATTCGAAGGCATCAGGTGCTGCGATTGGGTTCTTGAACCAGTCAACCTTCCCATGGATGAAATCTTTGGTCTCCATGAAAAACTGGTCAAACTGCGAAACAAATTCTTCCGAGAGGAATAACGAGCGATGGTGCATGTCATCCCATGGGTATTCTGGGGCCGTCAGAGCTTCAAGTATCTCCTCATCGTTGTTGAAGCAACGAAGTGATAGGTCTGATGGGCCATCGGTGGAGGAGGAGATGAGTGGTTCGGTGGAATTGGACATCATGTAAATGGACATGGTGTCTGAAGAAGGCGGTGGTGGGTGAACTTCTTCAATCAAGGTGATTTCAGACTCAAGGGAATGGTGACGGAGGTCAGCGAGAGCCATTCGAAATTCGGGTAGGTCTTGGCAATGGTGGGAGTAATGTCCATACAAGCTGCAAAGGGTGCAAGCATGGTTTGTCCTGAATGCCTTGTTCCTGACTACTGGCGTGGTTGGAAGTTCAACCACGGGGATGTTTTTGTTCGTATCCATGGCATCCAGATGTGCACAGATCACTGGGATTTTAGGGAAATTCTGAGTTGGATGGCCCTGTTGTTCGCAGACGGCACAAGGTGGAACTTGTCATGGTTCTGTGGTGGCTTTGGTGTTTTTACCCCTAGCCCTTTTGGGTTGGGGCGGTGCAGGTGCGGGTGCGGTGGTTGTCTTGTGTGGACCAGGTGGAGGGTGAGACTCAACCGCAATAGGTTGCACCGGGGTTAACACAACCTGGGGCATTACTGGTTGAGCTGGTGGATCAAGATACCACACTAGGATCCCCAACGTAAAGTTGGGTAGGCTTAAGGTGGCCATGACCGGCTTACTCATGACACCAGGTGGGGGAAAGAGGAAGGGAATTGTATGGAATAGAGATGAGCCCACATAACTCCCAGCTAGTTGCATGTGGGGGTGAGGTTGGGGTTGCGGCTACGTGTAATGTTTCTGCTGCGGCTGTGGATGATGTTGTGGTTGTGGTTGGGGCTACAGCTGCGGTTGTTGTTTGGGTACAACGGTGCTTGATGAGACCATGCACAAGTCCACAGTTTGCTTTTGTGTCGGTGGTGGTGACACCAATGGGAAAGGAGCTGCCATGGTGGGATCAGTAAACAACCCAGGGCCCACATTCAACGGTGGGGAAGCTAGTGTGTTTTCAACCACAGTGTTGGTTGCAGGGATGACGTTAGCGTGTGTGGTCACCCCTTGCGGCTCAATGGTGGTGATGGTAGGGATAACATTGGCAGGTGCTGTTAACCCTTGTGGATCATGGTAGGTGAGCTGGTCAACCATCACAATCTTTCCTTCATGGGGGAACATCATGACGTGGAAGACAGTTAATGTGATGGCTCGCATGGCGTACATGTAACTCCTTTCGAGGAGGAGTTTGTAGTCCAGTTGAGCATTGACGATTTCGATGTCAATCAGGACTATCTTCCCGGCTAACGTGATGGGGACATGGGGGAGGATTCCTTGGGCTTTAGTCAGATGTCCATCATAAGCCCGTAGAGTCGTGGAGGACGGTTGTAGAATTGGTGATCCAAGATTCTTCCAAACCAAGGTAGACATGACGCACGTGGATGCCCCCTCATCCACTATGCATCGATGCACAACCAAATTTCGGATGGACACTGGGATTTGGAAGGCGATAGTGGAGGGCATGCATGGTTCCCCGTTCTCCATGTCAAAGGTGATTAGCTTGGATTCGGAGGGGTCTACTGCCCCTAGAGCGGTTGGTAAGGCTTTCCGCTACGTTGGGCACATTTTAAGTACCTCAAGAGCATACATGGCGGTTGGCATTTAGGCCAAATCATCCACAATGCTATAGCTGACTGCAGCTCTAGCTGTGGCATTATTGGCAATTCTGTGTATGGGGGGGTGCAGGAATGGGGGTAATTGGAGAGGTAGGTTGGCTGTCTTAGACGTGGATGCTGCTGATGAGTCGGCAGGTTCGGTGGTGGTACCATACTGATTTCGTCTAGTCTGTAAGTTGACATCTTCAATGGTTATGGCTAGCAAGTGGTGTACACCTGTTTCAGTCATGGGCGGTGCCCTTGGAGCATTGGGGTTGGGTTGGGGAGGGGGTGCGGTTGCCACCAATCCTTGACCTGGTAGTGGGTTTTGAAGCACCATGGGGGGAGTTCCTTGTGGTGCCGGGTTGGGTTGTGCTTGGTTTGTAGCATTGGCAGCTTATTGGACCTCGTTCCAAATGGCTTGCTTGGCGCGCCCCATGAGGGGGCACTCAAATGTGTAGTGCCCATAGACCTCGCAGAGTGTGCATGGTTGGTTTGTGTGCAATGGGGCATTGCATCTTGGTACATTTGGTCACGGGGGGTTATGGGCTGGCTAGTTTTCCGTGGCATTGTTGGGAGGATTCGGTTGTTGACCGCCTCCCTGTGGTTGGTTATTGCCTTGGTTGCAGGGTCGGTTGTTTCTAGCTTTCCCTTATTGACTGTTGGGGGCAGGCTAGTTGGGACGATTTTGTTGTGCAAACACTTCTCCCAACGGAGCGGGTGTAGCCAGGGCGGGGGCTTGAACTTGTTGTACTGGTGGTGCATAGTATATTTATGGGGGTGGTGGTGCCACAAATGTGGGAATTTTCCCCACATACTGTTGTGCTGGCCAAGCCATGGCCTGAGCTTGCTGTGGTGGCGCAGGTTGTGCATAGGAAGTTGTTGCTCCAGACTGGGACATCATTCTAGAATAGTCTAGAGCTTGGTTTTGGTATGCAACATTAGTAGTGTTGTTTGGTTGTGGTGTGATGGCAGGTGGTGTTGGTCGAGGATGTGGCTATTGGGAGACTGACCCTATGATGTTGTTTGCAGCATGGGATGCCCCTGATGCATCGCGGTAGGAGGTACTTGGACAGGGAACGTCTGGAATGACAGTGTACAGGTATCTACATTGAGAGTAGATCAAGTCAAATTGTTGGGCCTTCAGTATGGCCTCTTCTTTAGATTTGGGACGTTCGGATGCAACATCCTTTGTGATGGGTGGGAGAAAAGTCTTAAGGAACCAATCCAAGAAGATCCTATCGTCCAGTTGGATTTTGCATAAGCTACAGCGTCGCCGCCACTCATGGATATGGTCAGTTATGTGAGTGGCAGTGCTTTGACGGAAGGATAGCAGGATCTCCACCCCCTCATCATATCTAACAGGGAGTTGGAAATATTGTAGTAACATGAAGGCCAGGGAGTTGAAGTCGAGGTACTTGGCTTGTGGCAGCTCAATGTACCATTTGGCTGCGGCACCTGTATGGGTGCGTTGGAACAACCTCAGCCTAATGGAATCATCTACAATGCTATTGTATGAGCACCATAGATGGAATGTCATTATGTGGTTTTGGGGACATTCCCCAGCTTTGCCTTCAAACTTGGGGATGTCTGATGGAAGCTTAGTTGGCATAGGTCGCCAAAAAGCTTAGTGGCAGATGGGGTCGTTTGTTAATCTAGCCAAATCAGGTAAGTTCAGATGAGCCATGAAGGGCATATTTGACCCAAAGTTAATGTGGGATGGGGCTGCGATGGTGGTGGGGTTTGCAGGTGCATAGTGCATCTACACAGCTGGGGGTGCTTGCGGTGGCACTATGGCGGATGGGCCAATGCCCCCAAGTGTTGTGGGTGGGATGGTATGAGTGGCAGGGACATTGCCCCCATGTATGACAGTAGGGTCAATGTAGGTGGACGGTCCACTACCCCCCTATGTGGCAGGAGGGGCAGTATGTGTGGAAGGGCCACTGCCCCCGTGTGTTGTAAGTGGGCCAGCTTGGCTGGTCAGTATAGGTGGTGGCAGTTGGTTAATGACATTCTGCATGATTGTGCTTGGGCCACTTACCAGGTTGTGGGTAACAGGTTGTGATGTGGAAATGGGTCCACTTACTAAGGTTAGGCAGGAAAATGGATCCGGATTTGTATTAGACATGGGGCTAGATGGTGCGGTGTGAAGGTCTCGTTCAGACTAATATGGGGTTGAATCAGAATTAGAGGATATGTGGCCCTCTGACGATGTGGGAGATCGCTGATAACAGCTATGATGGTGCCAATCGAGTGTTCTGAATGGTGGTGGTTCACCTCTTAAGTGTCAGGAGGAATGTGGAGGATCAATTGTGTTTGATTTTATGTGTGAAACTGGTGGTAATGAGATTTGGACCCGGTTTCAATGTCTTCCTATTGGCTGAAGGTGGTCTCTCGACCATCAAGACTACCAGAAGACAGTGCTTGGCTTGTTCCTCACAGGTGTTTCTACTCAATCGGAAGGGGTCGTTGCCTATTTCGCTTGGCAATTCCTCTCAGCGGCCAGCTACTTTGGGGTTCCTGTGGTACTCCTCACAACGAGTTTCTGGGTAGAGCCTAAGTACTTCCCACAGTTGAAGCAGTCAGGGACTTATGTCCTCAAAGACTGTAGAGTTGTTTTGACTTAGTGTAAATTAGTACATTTTAAGGCTCACTCAACATCATGAACTGAGTTGGGTTAATTAATTGGTATGGTGTATTTGTTTGGTTGTTTTTTCTGGTGTTTGGTTGCCGCAATATGGTTTATGAATTCATCATGGTAGAGTTCATGTCATTGTGGTTGTGTACACAAGCATAAATAAACAAAAATTGTAAACAAGTACAGTGATTAACCCTGAACGTTTGTTGGCCTAACTAGATGTCTGCCTCACAGTGATATTCCTCTTCAACCAAGAGAGGTGCTAGGCTCTCAACACAATGGGACTAATCCCATCCGTAGATCCTTAGGTCACCTCCTGGATGCTAGGTTGGTCAACAGGGAGGACGCTTAGCACTGTGAGAATCCCTCCTTCTCTACCCCCTCTACCTTCCAGGTCACCTAGTTTTAGTGGTTTGGGACAATATCATGGAGTGCCTAGATCTATACAAGCTCACGGGGACTTCACTTAGTGAACCTCTCACATAGCACGTGCGATCATGGGATATTAAAGAATACCCTTAATTTCAAGAGATATTGACCCAAACTCTTTTTGGTGAAACCCCCTCCCAATACTTAAAACCTCCTCCCCATCCATTTTTATAGCTCAATCCTTATAAACCACCCTACCCAGCCCCACCTTAAACCCCTCATCCCCCCAATACCTGTAATATATTGGTTTGATTTTTGATCATTTTAAAACCCAGAATATGAGCTAACGTGATAGTATATTGGTCAACAAGTGAAGCCCCCATGTACAAGCTTACCCTTCGTCGTATCCCAGAATACCCCGGAGGGTGATGACTGGGTAGAGGAGGAAGGGGGAAGCAAGATGGTTGATTTTAAGTTGATTTTAGTTAGACTAGGTTCATTTTATTAAGCCATAATGATTTACTTAACATTTACACATTGTTCATGAAATAAAATGCAGAAAATAAAAATAGAAACTGAAATTAAAAATCCCAAAAATGGGTCGTGCACCTGTAAAAGTCCCATTTTTGCGAATTGGATTCTGATCAAACCGTGAGGAATTACCTCAAACGGTTGAAAACCCACATCGGAAACATGCCCTTTTACCCCTAACCGTGGCAAGATTTGCAAATGACCCAAGGATCTATGGATGGACTTAGTCCCATTGTGTTGAGAGCCCAACACCTTCTCTTGGTTGAAGAGGAATATCATTGTGAGGCAGACATCTAGTTAGGCCAGCAAACGTTCAGGGTTAATCACTGTACTTGTTTACAATTTCTGTTTATTTATGCTTGCATACACAACCACAATGACATGAAATCTACCATGATGAATTCATAAACCATATTGTAGCAACCAAATACCAGAAAAAACAACCAAAAAAATACACCATACCAATTAATTAACCCAACTCAGTTCATGACGCTGAGTGAGCCTTAAAATCTACTAATTTACACTAAGTCAAAACAATTCCACAGTCTTTGAGGACATAAGTCCCTGACTACTTCAACTGTGGGAAGTACTTGGGCTCTGCCCAGAAAATCATCGTGAGGAGTACCACAGGAACTCCAAAGTAGCTAGCCGCTGAGAGCAATTGCCAAGCAAAACGGGAAATGACCCCTTTCGATTGAGTAGAAACACCTATGAGGAACAAGCCAAGTGCAGTCTTCTGGCAGTCTTGGTGGCCGAGAGACCAACTTCAGCCAATAGGAAGCCATTGAAACCGGGGTCCAAATCTCATTACCACCAGTTTCACACATAAAATAAAACACAATTGATCCTCCACATTCCTCCTCACACCTAAGAGGTGAACCGCCACCATTCAGAACACTTGATTGGCACCATCGTAGCTGTTCTCAATGATCTCCCACACCGTCAGAGGGCCACACAACCTCTGATTCTGATTCAGACCCATATCAGTCTAAACCAGACCTTCACACCTCACCATCTAGCCCCGTGACTAATACAAATCCGGATCCATTTTCTGGCCTAACCTTAGCAAGTGGACCCATGTCCACATCACAACCTGTTACACACAAACTGGCAAGTGGCCCAAGCATAGTCATGCAGAATGTCATTAGCTAGCTGCCACCACCTATAGTGACCAACCAAGCTGGTCCACTTACAGCACACGGGGGCAGTGGCCCTTCCACACATACTGCCCCTCTTGCCACACAGGGGGACAGTGGACCGTCCACCTACATTGCCCCTACTGTCTTACATGGGGGAAATGTCCCCGCCACTCATACCATGCCACCCACAACACTTGGGGGCATTGTCCCATCCACCATAGTTCCACCACAAGCACCCCCGGTTGTGCAAATGCACTATGCACCTGCAAACCCCACCACCATCGCAGCCCCATCCCACATTAACTTGGGGTCAAATATGCCCTTCATGGCTTGTCTGAACTTGCCTGATTTGGCTAGATTAACAAACAACCCCATCCACCACCAAGATTTTTGGCCACCTATGCCAACTAAGCTGCCATCAGACATCCCCAAGTTTGAAGGCAAAGCCGGGGAATGTCCCCTAAACCACATAATGACATTCCATCTATGGTGCTCATCGAACAGCATTGTAGACGACTCCATTAGGCTAAGGCTATTCCAATGCACCCTTACAGGTGCCGTGGCCAAATGGTACATTGAGCTGCCATAAGCCAAGTACCCCAACTTCAACTCCCTAGCCTTCATGTTCCTACAGTATTTCCAACTCCCTGTCAGATATGATGAGGGGGTGGAGATACTCCTATCCTACCGTCAAAGCAGTGCAACTCACATAACTGACCATATCCATGAGTGGCGGCGACGCTGTAGCTTATGCAAAATCCAATTGGACGACAGGATCTTCTTGGATTGGTTCCTTAAGAATTTGCTCCCTCCCATCGCAAAGGACGTCGCATCTGAACGTCCCCAATCTGAAGAAGAGGCCATACTGAAGGCCCAACAATTTGAATTGATCTACTCTCAGTCTGGATACCTGTACACTGTCATTCCAGATGCTCCCCATCCAAGTACCTCCTACTGCGATACACCGGGGGCATCCCACGCTGCAGATGACATCATAGGGTCAGTCTCCCAACAGCCACAGCCTCGACCGACACCACCTGCCATCACACCATAACCAAGCAACACTACTAATGTTGCATACCAAAACCAAGCTCCGAACTATGCTAGAATGATGTCCCAGTCTGGAGCAACAAATTCTTATGCACAACCTATGCCACCGCTACAGGCTTAGGCCATGGCTTGGCCAACACAACAGTATGTGGGGAAAATGCCTACATTTGTGGCACCACCCCCCCAAAAAATCTACTATGCACCACCAATGAAACAAGTTTAAGCCCCCGCCCTCGCTCCACCCGCTCCAATGGGACAAGTGTTCGCACAAAAAAACCATCCCAACCAGCTTGCCCCCAATAATCAACAAGGGCAAGCTAGGAACAACCGGCCCTGAAACCAAGGCAATAACCAACCATAGGGAGGCGGTCAACAACCAAACCCTCCTGACAATGCCGCGGAAAACTGGCCAACCCAGAATCCCCCATGACCAAATGCACCAAGACGCAACGCCCCGTTGCGCACAAACCAACCATGCACACTCTGTGAGGTCTATGGGCACCACACATTCGAGTGTCCCCTCATGGGGCGCACCAAGCAAGCCATTCGGAACGAGGTCCAACAGGCTGCCAATGTTACAAACCAAGCACAACCCAACCCAGCACCATAAGGAACTCCCCCCGTGGTGCTTCAAAACCCATTTCCAGTCCAAGGATTGGTGGCAACTGCACCCCTTCCCCAACCCGACCCCAATGCTCTGAGGGCACCGCCCATGGCCCAAACAGGTGTTCACCACCTGCTAGCGATGACCACTAAAGAGGTCAACTTACAAACTAGATGAAATCAGTACGGTGCCACCACCGAACCTGTCGACCCATCAACAGCATCCACGTCTAAGACAGCCAACCTACCTCTTTAGTTACCCCCGTTCCTGTGCCCCCCCATACGTAGAATTGCCAAGAATTCCACAGCTAGAGCTGCAGTCAGCTATAGCATTATGGATGATTTGGCCCAAATGCCAACTGCCATGTCCGCTCTTGAGGTACTTAAAACGTGCCCATTGCAGCAGAAATCCTTACTAGCCGCTCTAGGGGCAGTAGACCCCTCCGAATCCAAGCTAATCACCTTTGACACGGAGAATGGGGAACCACACATGCACTCCACTATCGCCTTCCAAATCCCAGTGTCCATCCGGAATTTGGTTGTGCACCGATGCATAGTGGATGAGGGGGCATCCACGTGTGTCATGTCTACCTTGGTTTGGCAGAAGCTTGGATCACCAATTCTGCAACCGTCCTCCACGACTCTACGGGCTTATGATGGACATCCCACTAAATCCCAAGGAATCCTCCCCCATGTCCCCATCACGTTAGCTGGGAAGATAGTCCTGATTGACATCGAAGTCGTTAATGCTCAACTGGACTACAACCTCCTCCTCGAAAGGAGTTACATGTATGCCATGTGAGCCATCACGTCAACTGTCTTCCATTTCATGATGTTCCCCCACGAAGGGAATATTGTGACGGTTAACCAGGTCACCTACCATGATCCGCAAGGGTTGAAAGCACCTGGAAACATTATCCCTACCATCACCACCATTGAGCCACAAGGGGCGACCACACATTCTAACGTCATCCCTGCAACCAACACTGTGGTTGAAAACACACCAGCTTCCCCATCGTTGAATGAGGGCCCTGGGTTGTTTACCGATCCCACCATGACGGCTCCTTTCCCGTTGGTGTCACCACCACCGACACAAAAGAAAACTGCGGACTTGTGCATGGTCTCATCAAGCACCGCTACACCCAAACGACAACTGCAGCCGCAGCCCCAACCACAACCACAACATCGTTCGCAGCCGCAACATCACCCGCAACAGCAGCATTACGCGCGGTCGCAACCACAACCTCACCCCCACATGCAACCAGCTGGGATTTATGTGGACTCATCTCCAGTCCATATGATTCCCTTCCTCTTTCCCCCACCCGGTGTCATGAGCAAGCCGGTCATGGCCACCTTAAGCCTGTCCAACTTTACATTGGGAATTCCGGTGTGGTATCTTGATCCACCAGCTCAACCAGCAATGCCCCAGGTTGTTTTAACCCTGATGCAACCTATCGCGGTTGAGTCTCAGCCTCCACTCGGTCCGGCAAAGCCAACCGCCGCACCCGCACCTGCACCGCCCCAACCCAAAAGGGCTAGCGGAAAGAACACCAAAGCCACCGCAGAGCCATGATAAGTCCCACCTTGCACCGTGTGCGAGCAACAGAGCCATCCAACTCAGAATTGCCCTGAAATCCCAGTGATTCGTGCGCACCTAGATGCCATGGATACAAATCAAAATATCCCCGTGGTTGAACTCCCAACTGCACCAATAGTCAAGAACAAGGCATTGAGAACAAACCATGCTTGCACCCTTTGCGGTTTGTATGGACATTACTCTCACCATTTCCAAGACCTGCCCAAATTTCGAATGGCTCTAGCTGACCTCCATCAACATTCCCTTGAGTTTGAAATCACCTTGATCGAAGAAGTTCACCCCCCACCTCCTTCTTCAGACACCATGTCCATCTACATGATGTCCAGCTCAACCGACCCTATTGTCTCCACCATCACCGATGGTCCATCAGACCTGTCTCTTCCATTTTTTCCCCAGCCACCACCGCAACCTTAGTTACTAGGGAAACAGTGGGTTCATTCCTGATCAACATGATCCTTTTCCTTTTCCTTTTCCTACCATCCATGATCATGAGTAAGTCTGTCTTGCCAATCTGCAATCTACAGGATTTCACACTAGGATATCCTATGTGGTACCTTGAACAGCCTACCCTACCTCTAAGGCCTCAGGATGTGTTGACTCATGTCCATCCAATTGAGATGATGTTGCACCTACCTCTAGGTCCATCAAAGACTCCTCTTGTCTCCAGGCTTGCCCCTCTTCCTCCAATAGAGACTGGGGGCAAGGCCACAAAAACCACAACCAATACCATTTACATGATCTCTAGCACCAATTTCCCTTCTATCTCGTCGGCCGTGGAATATCCACCTAATCTATCCCGATGCCACTTACGTGATGATGGAGAGATCTGTAAGACCACCTTCGGTTTTACCCCATTCCCTTTAAATCATAGTGTGGAATCGGTTCTTCCCATAAAAGACCAGATTCCATCATCCCGCCTTGCCAATGACCTTTGTCTTGGCAAGGGGGCATGCCTCTTCGCTGACTCAGATGGTTAAATCTTGAAGAAGCCGCGTAATGAGATCCACCTCAAGAGAGCTTATGCCTAATACCACCATTATGAGTCCCTTATAGCGTAGTTTTTTCCCTTTTCTTGTTTTTTAACATTTTTCAGCATAGGTCTCGGGTAGCACTATTAGCTGCCAATCCAAAGTCACCCAGAATCAGGTTAAGACACCTCTCACATCTCCGGACTCAAACTTCTATCTCCTGATGAGACCATCATCTCATGTTTAATAAGTCAATTTCGAGACCATTTCCCACTAGTCACCTCGATTTACAAGCCATGACATGATGATGCAAGTGTCTACGACCCTGTACTTGTATCACAATCCTTGATCGCAACTCATGCTAGTTTTCGGGCTGACGCCCATTAACGACTGTAATTTTAGATTTTATTTTGTATTTTTAACACATAGTTGTCTTTCCCAATCACTGCACCTTACGCAGACCTCTGGACCACTCTCCACAAAATGATTTCTTTTTCTTGCATGCATTTGGCATATAAATGCCCCCGGACTTGTACTCACATTGCATGTAGTCAAGTTCATCCACCGCAACACACACACATGCTTTCCTGACCTCTGTTCGAGAGCCAATTCGGTTTGCATGCCTCTGCCACACCGACTCGCAGCCCTCTGTCGCGATCTATCCCACACATGCATTGGTATGTTTGAGAGCCTGTTGCTCCGTCCATACTGTGCGGATGACCTTTGGACCTCTCTCCACCGTCCCGACATGGGGCACCGCATGTGCCACCGCAATCGGTTGACCACATTGGAGTTTCGTTTAAGCTCTTTTATGACTCCTTAAAACAATGAAAAGATTGCCGAGCGTAGCTGCTTCCTTTCCCACTCGCTAAAGTATAGGAAATGGCGTCTACATTGTCTCATTTACCTCCTTTTGCGGACCATGTAGACCATCAATCGAAAAGGACATCCTTGGCACACTCAAGCCAAGATCGTACCCCTCTGCATACTTTTATGCTTTCTTGGGAAGAGGGGCTGCACTTTACCAAAAAGTTCACCACCGGTTGTCGTTAAGCTCTTTTCCAGGTGTCTCAACAAGAAAAGATCATCGAGCAAAGTTGGTTTCATTCATGCTCGTAAAAGTATTTGAATGACTGTCTAGTCAGTATAGGTTTAACCTTTTCCGGCCTGATTGGACTACCAACGGTAAAGAAGTCTCTCATCCCCTCCAGGATGAGTGAGCTCTCCTATGTATACTTTTATCCTTTTTTGGGCACAGGAGACTACCAACGAAAAAGAGCCCCCACTAGAGTCTTCTTCCTTCTTTTAGACTCTCTAAAATTAAAAGCACCATCGAGAATTTACTTTCTCGGGCTTGCCCAAAATCCATGAGATCGTACCATAATGGTGTCCCTAGACACCCACCCCACAGCAAATAGTTTGGCAGCATTCCCACATTGGGTCGCCTTTGTTCAGAGTACTCTGCAATGTGTCTTCCTTAGATCCCATCAATATAAAAAATTTCCACCTCCTCCAAGTGTTTCCCATCTGTAGCGACATTCCCGGTATTACAGCTATGATTCCATTCCCTTGAGTCAGTTTCATTTGCTGCCTGGTCTGCCCTACCGTCATACTCTGAACAAAGGAAGTTTGAGTCTCCCACTCCCCCCCTACCCCTGTTCAATTCTTTCCCTTCCCTCCCCTCCGCCCCCAATTCAGTGAGTCAGTCCGCAGATTGCTTCACACCTTTCGGTTATCCCTCACACTCATAGTCAAGGAAACATCATTGCCTTGACTAAGGGCAGGTCTCCCTCTGTCGACGCCAACACACATATTCTAGAGGATAGACCCAGAGGTCCCTGTACCTTGGTTTCATTTACATCATTGATGAGTTCCTTAGACCACTTGAGAGGAGTCCTTAGTGCCTGTTGGGATGGTTGTTTCTCACGTGCTCGACTTCAACTCCATCATCGCACTGTTGAGATTCGTACAGGGTTTTTTCTGCACAGTATTTGGTCGAAGACCCCGGATGTCACCTGACTCTAGCACATTGGTGAAGTCCACTTGAGGGACCTAAACAGGTTATGTCCCTTGTGATTTCCGGGTTGCATTGGAGACAGTGTTTAGAAGCCCCAGCAGTGCTTCGATATACCTTTATGATTGATGCAGCATACTTGTACCACAGATACTTTGACTCTCAATCAGCGAGTCCACATAGCTATGTACCAGATCTAGCAAACCGTCAGTCATGAAGATATAGCATTCCATGAGAATGCCATGGGTCCAATGTACCAGATCAATATTGTATTTAGCCTCACATGGAGGCAACCAACATTGTAACATCAGTTGTATATGATCGGCTCTTGTATTTTAGAGCTTAGATGAACTGATTCTTTTGACATTGTCACGAGCATGGGGATGCTTGCTTTGTCCATAACACGTCACACATTTATTGTATCTCACCCATTGATGGGAACCATATTAATACAAAACCAAAATCCACCATGCTCTACACAACAAATCCTATGATGTTCGTCGGCCATATGTTGAGCTCCTGCCCTCACACATCAGGGGGCAATCTGTTAACCCAAAAATCCCCCACATATCTCTCAATGGCTTACACCACCCAAGGACACCATCTCACAACCTTCATATCACTCCATAAGACCCTGCATTGGACCCCCACAACTCCAAAATAGCCTTAGGATAAAGATCAAAAAGGGCTAAGAACCCCAAAAAGAAGCCCAAAATAGCCCCCTAGGAGCTAAAGCCCTCAAAAAGGGGCTAAAACCCTAAAAGGGGCTAAAGCCCTGACCAAGGGCTTAAAACCCTAAAACCCCTTGGAAAAGCTATAAAAGGAGGGTGGGGGGTCACTCTCAAAACACTTCTCCCTTGCATATTGTTATGCTGCTCGTGGATGCCTTGAGACACATTTGCCTCTCAAGCCACCCACACTCCCTCCATCTCCATTTCCATTTGAGCCATTGCTCCCCAACCAAGAGAGGTGCTCCCATGAGCTAGGGCATGGTGGCCCAATTCCACCCAAGAGAAGGTATACCCATGTGTTATTTTTGCTTCTTAGTTGTTTAACATGCTTTGTTTTCTAACTCTTATTCCATTTGCAGGTTTTATTTAACATTGTTTTGCAGGTTCTTGTAGCTTAGGGTTTATTTGTTTTCAGGAGGCGGAACCTTAACCCATTTTCTACAGAGGGGTTCACCATAGCTTCGTTTTCTTCTTTCTGCCGTTAGATTTAGTTTATTGTTCTTACCATTTGCTTCTTCTTCTTGTTTAGATTAGCTTAGCTTAGTTTACTGTTCTGCTTCTTTTATTTCAATTTCGTTTTTTTGCATTTACCATTAGCAGGAACCTACCTTGTTAAGCTTTATTTTGGGTACCCAAAATAAAGCTTAACAAAATATGAAACAGTTTTCTAACAAAATATGAAACAGTTTTCTCACTAGTTATTGGCATATTTGTTAATTGCCAAAGGTTCGCAGGAAATATGATATGATACTAACTGGTTCAGCGTTATTTTGGGTAACAAAATATATTGGTAATTTGTTTTAGGTTTTAAATGAAAAATTTAATTTCTTAAAAATTAATTTACTTGTTACTTTTGTTCATCCACCCATAACACGTGATGGTTGTCTATTCGGTTGTTATACTTTCCCTATGGGTTAATAACTTGACATGATCAAATAGTTTGGTGTTCTAATGGACTTCCACGTCTAGAATGGGTTTCTTTTTATAAACAAAATAAAATAAATTTTACAATGTTGTGAGATTATGTTTTTCTTCGACATTTAGAATTGGTTTATTTTTATAAATAAAATAAAATAATTTTTACAATGTTGTCATAATATGTTTTTCAAATTCAATTGAGAGGGTAGTGTCTCTAAATACATATGAATGAGCTTTCAATTAAGGGGTAGTCTATCTAAATACATTTTAATGATTTTTTTGGGTGTTTAAATATTAGATGATTTGGTTTGTATAGGTTTTTTTTGTCATTTTATTTTATTTTATTTTGCAAAATTTAAATTTAACTGTGTTTTAAAGGTGATTTTGAGGGTGGAAATGGAGTCAACACTATCAAAATCTCTTAGGCACCCAAAATTGTAAAGTTTAATTGTAAATAGGATTTTAAAAAAATTGGCTAGATTTTTTCAAAATCATGGAAATTATCATCAAACGTTTAGACTATGCCCAAAAAAATAATTTTTTTTTCTAAATAAAATACATTAAATTTGTGCTCATAAAATTTTTAAAAAAATTATAAGATGGTTTAAGTTTTTTCAAAGGTTTGATTGTTTTATTCCTCTTTTAAGTGTTAAGGTTTTTCATAGTGTGGAAACCCATCCACCCATGTGGGATGGGACAACAAAGAACATGCCATGTAAATATCCAATCTCATTCAAATATTGATATTATAATAAATATGAAATCAATAATACTTATTTGGTTGCTCACTCAAATTGGTAGACATCTCTCGAAGCTAATATGATTGTTGTATTAATACACATTTTTTTCATAAAATCATAATCGATAATAATGAATAGATATATTTTCATCAACACAAAATTATTGTATATTAATGCACATTAAATAAATGATTAGGGAAGACATTAACACAAAATATATAATAAAAACAAAAATGTATAATATAAATAATCATAATATATATTTATAATCATGTTGTCCTAAGAAATCCATTACATTATATCATGCATAATGAATTTGATAATCACCCTAGGAAGAAAGGTTGTCATCATACTAGCAAAAGTACTAAACGATAATTAAACAATATCGTAATATCATTTGGCCTTGACTTGGTATCATGTTTTCATCTCTTCTTCCTTATTTGGAAAGTTATCAATTTTAATCACAAAATCTAACCCAATGTGACTAAATCGCCTAGTAACAATATGTTATCCAAATTCCTCATTCAATCAACCCTTCATAGTACTAGTGCAAATGCTTGTGTTTTTATAATCCAGGCACTACATTATGAATGGAAAGGCTATTCTTGAACTTGTTTTCCTCGAATGAGGAATGATCAATTTCTCTCATTACAATTTAGGTGTTAGGACAACTCTCCCAAATAAAGAGGCATTATATTATGATCTTGTTAAACATTCCAAGTAAGTCAATGGGGTAGCTACAAAGCATGGATATCCATTCCAATCGTCAAAGACCATAGCTTCACAATACTAATACAAAAAGTATCATAGCGAGGACTTACTTATTTCTTCTTCTTTTGCAAACTTTATAGGATATTATTACAAAATATAATAACAACAAAAATGGATAGTATAAATAATCATAATATATAATTAAAATGATGGTGTCCTAAGAAATCCATTACATTATGTCACGTAGAATGAATTTGATAATCACCATAGGAAGGAAGGTTGTCATCATACTAGCAAAACTACTAAACAATAATTAAACAAGAATATCCTAATATCATACTTTGTTGACCTTGGATTCATATCATACTTTCATCTATTATTCCTTATTTGGAAAGTTATCAATTTCAATCACAAATTCTAACACAAGGTGACTAAACTGCCCTATAATAATATGTTATCCAAAGTCCTCACTCAATCAACCCTTCATAGTGCTAGGGAAAATGCTTGTGTTTTTTTTATAATCCATCTACTATATTATGAATGGTGAGGCTATTCTTGATCTTGGTTTCCTCGAATGAGGAATAATCACTTTCTCTCATTACAAGTTAGGTGTTAGGAGAACTCTCCCAAATCAATATGCTTTTTATTATGAGCTTGTTATGGTTAATTCTATTGTACAAGTGGGACCAAATATTATACTTATCAAAATACTTTGAAGATATGGAATCCTTGTCAAATGTTCCAGCTAAGTCAATGGGGTAGCTAGAAAGCATAGATTTCAATTCCAAATATCCTTGGAGACCATATCTTCACAGTACTAATAGAGAAAATATCATAGTTATTACTTACTTATTTCCTTTTCCTTTGTAAACTTTCCAGAACATTGTTACAAAATATATAATAACAACAAAAATGGATAATATAAATAATCATAATATATATTTGTAATGATGGTGTCCTAACAAAATCCATTACATTATATCACTGATAATGAATTTGATACTCACCCTAGGAAGAAAGGTTGTCATCATACTAGCAAAACTACTAAACCATAATTAAACAAGAATATCCTAATATCGTACTTAGTTGACCGTAGGTTCATATCATGTTTTCATATCTTCTTCCTTATTTGGAAAGTTATCAATTTTAATCACAAAATCTAACCCAACGTGGTTAAATCGCCCAATAATAATATGTTATACAAAGTCCTCACTCAATCAACCCTTCATAGTGCTAGTGCAAATGCTTCTGTTTTTTTATAATCCATGCAATACATTATTAATGGTGAGGCTATTCTTGAACTTGGTTTCCTCGAATGAGGAATAATCAATTTCTCTCATTACAAGTTAGGTGTTAGGACAACTCTCCCAAATCAAGAGGCATTTTATTATGATCTTGTTATGGTTATTTCTAATGTACAAGTGGGCCCAAATATTATATTTTTAAGAATAATTTTAATATATGACATCCTTGTCAAACATTCCAAGTAAGTCAATGAGGTATCTACGAAACATGGATTTCAATTCTAATCCTCAGAGACCATATGTTCAAAATACTAATAGAGAAAGTATCATAGTGAGGACTTACCTATTTCTTCTTCTTTTACAAAATTTCTAGAATTTTGCTACAAATTATATAATAACAACAAAAATGGATAGTACAAATAATAAAAATATATATTTAAAATGACGGTGTCCTAAGAAATCCATTACATTATATCACACAGAATGAATTTGATAATCATCATCGGAAGAAAGGTTGTCATCATACGAGCAAAACTACTAAATGATAATTAAACAAGAATATCATAATATCATTCTTGGTTGACCTTGGGTTCATACCATACTTTCATCTATTCTTCCTTATTTGGAAAGTTACCAATTTTAATCACAAATTCTAACCGAACGTGACTAAATCACCCAATAATAATATGTTATCCAAAGTCCTCACTCAATTAACCCTTCATAGTGCTAGTGAAAATGCTTGTGTTTATTTCTAATTCATGGACTACATTATGAATAGTGAGGCTATTTTTTAAGTTTGTTTCCTCGAATGAGGAATAATCACTTTCTCTCATTACAAGTTAGGTGTTAGGACAACTCTCCCAAATCAGTAAGCTTTTTATTATGACCTTGTTATGATTAATTCTATTGTACAAGTGGGACCAAATCTTATAATTTAAGAATAATATGAAGATATGGCATCCTTGTCAAACATTCCAAGTAAGTCAATGGGGTATCTACAAAGCATGGATTTCAATTCCAATCCTCATAGACCATATCTTCACAATTATAGTAGAGAAAATATCAATTGAGATGACTTTTGTTTTCTTTTGTAAACTTTCGAGAACATTATTCCAAAATATATAATAACAACAAAAATGGATAATATAAATAATCATAATATATATTTTTACTAATGTTGTCCTAAGAAATCCATTACATTATATTAGTCATAATGAATTTGATAATCACCCTAGGAAGAAAGGTTGACATCATACTAGAAAAACTACTAAATGATAAGTAAACAAGAATATCCTAATAATGTACTTGGTTGATGTTGGGTTCATGTCATATTTTCATATCTTCTTCCTTATTTGGAAAGTTATCAATTTTAATCACAAAATCTAACCCAACGTGACTAAATCGCCCAATAATAATATGTTATCCAAAGTCCTCACTCAATCAACCCTTCATAGTGCTAGTGCAAATGATTGTGTTTTTTAATAATCCATGCACTACATTATGAATGGTGAGGCTATTCTTGAACTCGGTTTCCTTGAATGAGGAATAATCATTTTCTCTCATTATAAGTTAGGTGTTAGGACAACTCTCTTGGATCAAGAGGCAATTTGTTATAAGCTTGTGTTGAGGCCTGGAAATTCGCAGGCAACAACAGAAAGGGATTGTCCCCAGTCAACATTCCCAACTATCCCGTGACTATTTGTTGTAGGGAATCCATCTGGTTTGTGGTCCGGCTACTGTAGTTCAAGTAACAAAAATAAAAGGTTTTACCGGTTGCGGCCCGGTCCACCGTGTATATTTTTGTGTTTTTAGTTTTAAGTATGACATGCAAGTGCCTATCTAAAATGTAGATTGATAGAGAATACGAGGACCGGTCACAATGTGATGCATACGTTCTTGCCTCTCGTCATAGACTCTCTCTCATCTAAATCACACATAGCAAGAAATTAAAACTAACTACCTAACCTATCCCTAGGGAGCAAGACTATCATTTATTAATGAGTAATGTATTTTGTACATGCATTATGAAACATCACATATAGATGATACTTCTTTCAAAACACATGAACATTTAAAGATATTTGAACAACCAGATAGCCAATTGTTTATGAACAACATTCATTACTCATAGTAGAAATTTTCATAAAGTAAACCAGAGAACATTCATACAAGAACATAGGTCCAAAGAGTTAGAACAATCTCATAGTTAATGGACACAAAGCTGAAATGAAATAGTTCCTCTTCAACATATCCATAGCACAACATTTGAACATTCCACCAAGCTTTCTCCAATAGGAAAATTGTAATTATCTATTGCAAAAGGAAATAGTTCTTCTTACAATATGTCTTCACAAATCTAACTAGGAAAAATTCCTTCTTCCCTCTAACTTTCCTATATTTATACAAAAAGAACGAAACCTTTGGGCTTCCCCCCCACCCCCCCCCAGGTGACCTTTGGGCTCCCCCAACCATTTAATCTCACAATTTTGTCCTTTTGTGAGTGCTCATGATTCATATAATGCGTTACATTTTGGATTAAGACTTATGAGTAATTCATAAAATGGGACCAGCTCGGTAACTGATGAACCTTTTCCAAGCCTGGGCCTCTGTTGCTATCAATTCTACTTTGTCTTTTATTTGTCCTTTTTAAGATTCGTTGATCTCAAAACATCTCTGCCTATCACTTTTCAGCCAAATCCTTTCTGCTTTGTCCTTCTTCGCAACAGTAATCGTCAAACTGGGTCTGGAGAATCTTCTAAGTCTGTTTGTAGTTAAACAAAAAATTCATCGTTAATTTGGATTGCATTTGAAACATCTAACTTTGATAAATGTAAACTATACTACCAATAAGAATCATCATCAAATGTGGGACCCTGCCCTGTGTTCTCATCACAAAACCCTAACTCGATAAAAAAACAGAGAACTCCCGTCGCCCATGAAAAATGTTAAGAGCTCACAAAACAAAAAAATAGCGGGAAAACCCCATTGACGGGAAAACTATAATTCGGAAAGTTAGCTCCCTAAGCTTCCACAACGATGGAACTTTATAGGCTAAGGATCCCGGGTCAACATAAAAAGGCGGTGAAATAAAACACTAAACACTACCATCCATGCATCGAAAATCGGAACCATTACCCACTAAGAACAAAGGCATCGTCGATCGGCGAGAAAAAGCACTAACCCATCGGAATGCTCATACGTTGGCTTCCGCAACGACGGCCACGTAAAGAACTATGGCCTCGATTCAATGTTCAAAAAAATTTCGATAAAAAACAAAAATATATCATTGCAAATCCAGAAGGTTGAACCACACATCAACGAAAAGAAGAGTTATATGGTGGATGGTTAGTCCGCTCTGGAGCCGCAACTGCGGAAAGCAATCAGACTGCAGCCTCCGACTTACTATTCAAAAGACTTTCGATAGCGAAAACAAAAATATATCATTGCAAAGCAAAAATGTTTGAGCCAATAAAACCACGCATCGGCGGACATAATAACTATCCATCAGCCCGTTCTCTATTTGTCCTCTGAAACGACGGCTGCATAGACAACTAAAGCTTCGATTCAAACATGAATAGGCTTCTGATAGCGAGTAGAAAAATCATCGAAATGGGAAAAATCACTGAAAACGTTAAGTTCTTGGAAAACTTTAAAGTTGTGCAGTGGTTAAATAGTTCGTTTCATCTCTGAAACAACGGTGGCATAAAGAAGAAAAACCCCGACTCTGACTTCAACCAAACTTCGACAGCGATACAATCGAAACAGCGGGAAATTGCTATGTTCCACAGTCAAAGCAAGGTCATTCAACTTCTAAGATGAAAGAAAAACATTCAACCTCAAAATCCGAATTTATAGCAGAGAAAACAGAGTTCAGGAATCCAAACACTCCCAGGCAAGATAAAATAAAAAGGAGGGTCCAGAATTTCAAAAATTTGGGAAAACAGTTGCAGCTGCAACAATTGGCGACTACCTGGTGAACCTAGATCTCTGGACAATTTATTCCTTAAGTAACATACTATTTAACAATAAAACCAACATGTTGAATTTTTCTAGATGTTTCAATTTCCCAAATGGCAAATATATGTACTTTTAAACATTGATGTAGTCCAATTTAGGAAAATGGGAACCAAGATCTCATAGTCAAGATAACTCTTTTGAGGCCAGGAATGTGAGTTTCATTTTTTACCTCTGTCTTCGGGTAGCTTCCAGCTCGGACACCACAGGATCGTAACATATGGTAAACAAAAATATTCATTTGTTCCTCATTCCCATGCCATTTTTCACTTTTTGTGCTTTTGGACCCTTTTGTCCTTTCATTTGAGTCCTCCTGCATGCCTTTCTTTCTGAATTTTCTATTCAAGCTCCTCTATCCATAGTGTCCTTTTGTGTGAGAGATGTATTTAATTTTCATCTCACAGACGGAGAAGAAATTTGGCAATTTTGTACTTGTATGGTTCAGTACTTTGTTTTGATACATATTGCTTTCTTAGGAGATTTTTGACTCTTATTTGCCTTTTAGGCTTTCAATTCTTGGCATGGGATCATTTATATATAATATACTATTTACCTTGCTTCCTTTCCATGGGTATTTTGCTGTAACCTCCTGAGACATTTTTAAATGTGAGATGGATGGAGCCTTGAAACAATATTCCAGACCTTTTGATCCTGAGTTAATTTACAAGGATTAAGTAGGACTTTAATGTGTTCATAACCATTGAGGAAAACTGCTAAACTAGAAGAAATTATTTCAGATAAAACAATAGTACACAGTATTACACTCAAGGACTTTAGTTAATCCAGAATTCTTATGCCCTCCATGCAACCAAAGTTTGCTTCTTTTATTGAAATCAATCAAAATCTAAACTAGAACAAACCAAAATAAAGTAAATCAAAATAAAAAACCAAATCAATTTATTTATGTACAACAAAATCCAAAACAAAAATCAAGAAAAATACGGTTTGAGAACTAAACCATTAACTGGTAAGTTCTCTTCCCACCCCTACAAATATTGCAATTTGTAGGTTGAGGGGCCAAGTTTTGCTGCAATCTGGAAAGGGCCTACCCATAACTGTTGAAATTTCGTGTGTTTTCCTTTCTCATCATGAGGGTGATCCCACTTGAGAACCAAATATCCCACCTCAAATTCTTTTGTTCCATCTTTTTGCTTATCAAAACACCTCTTCACTACCTCCTGTTGTTGTTTAAAACGTTCTCTAGCCTTGGATCTAGATTCTTCTGCCTTCAAAATATTATGTATCCTCATCTGCAAAACTTCATTATCTGATCCTCTTGATTCCTGAGCTATTATGGAAGAGGGTAGCATGATATTGGGGGGTAGAATGGCCTCTTTTCCATAAACAAGGGTATACGGGGACACACCTGACGAAGTCTTGGGGGTGACCCTATCATCCCAAAGAGCATTTGGTAATGCTAAGTGCCAACTCCTCTGGTTTTCTATCACAGTCTTTTTTAAAATTCTAATCAGATTTTTGTTCGTAGATTCAGCCAAGCCATTACCTTGTGGATAGTAATTTGTAGAGTAATGAAACTTAATTCCTTTCTCATGAGAAAATGCAGTTAATATAATAGAGGAAAAATAAGTTGCATTATCGAAAACTAAAGAAATTGGAACTCCAAACCTGGTCATAATATGATCTTGCAGGAAGTCCATGACCGCATCTTCATTCACTTTACGCAACGGAATGGCTTTGACCCAACGAGTGAATTAATCGTTTGCCGTTAGAGTATATTTTTGTTGCAAGGAAAAATTTGGCTTGATCTCCCCAATGATGTCCATCCCCCACTGCTCAAAAGGTTATGTTATCATCACAGGCTTTAATGGTCCTGCTGCTTTAACTTGTCTTCCACCACACCTTTGATAGACGTCACACTTTCTGACATGGGCGTGTGCATCTTTGAATAGTGTGTGCCAATAGTATCCGGCTCTAAGAATTTTATGAGCTGTAGTATCTTTGGAGAAATGTCCTCCAGCAGGCCCATCATGTAAATCTATCATGACCTTCTTCACATCTTCTCTCTCTAAGCATCTAAGAAGAACTCCATCATAATTTTTTCTGAATAATATTCCTTCAATAATCTAATACGAGGCTGATTTCAGATGCAGTGCTCTTCTTTGCTTATAATTCCAATGTTCCGGTAACAATCCCGCTTGAAGATAATGCACAAGGTCTCGATACCAAAAGTCTAGAGCTGTGAATAGAGGACATACATCCGTTAAATGTAACTCAGCTTCGTTTTCCCAGTTGTTTTCTTCATTGTCTTTACTTTCAATCATTAGTTTGCACAACCCCTACCCTTTAACTATGGAGTCTAGCCTGAATTCGAGGTCATACTCCTATAGAGCTGTTACCCAGTTGCCTCTTCTTTCTCCTAACTCTTTTTGTACAAAAAGAGACCTCACGGCTGGGTGTGGAATGATTACCTTTGTCCAGTTCTTAAGTATGTAGGGTCTGAATTGTTTTACCACTTTGAACATGGCATAAGCTTGTTTATCCATAGCTGGTTAATTCAATTTATCCCCTTGTATACCAGTGCTCATAAATGATATGGGGAACTCATCTCCCCCATCTTCCTTCTGAGTAAGCACCACTGCTAGTGAATCGTCCGATGCAAAAGTGTACAAAATAAAATATTTCTCAAAATCCGGACTCTTGAGGGAGGGTGCGTGTGCAACCACTGTCTTTATTTTACTGAATGCATTCTTCTCTCCATTAGTCCACTTGAATTGTACACTTTGTTTTACCATTTGTTGCAAAGGTTTAACAATTTGACAAAATCTGGCACAAACCTTTGCACGAAATTTATTGTCCCCATAAATGATTGCATGCCCTTTTTGTTATGGGGTAAGGGAATCTGTTCGATATCTTTGATCCTCTTTACGTTTATGGAGATCGCTTTCTTAGAAACCAAGTGACCCAACAACTTACCTTCGGTAACAGCAAACACACACTTCTTGGGGTTTAGCGAGATACCATATTTTCGGCATCGTTCAAAAATATGTTTTAGATGAAACACGTGTTCCTCTCTTTTCTTTGAGAATATCATGATGCCATCGAGGTATACTACAACACTGCGGCCAATCAGACCATGGAAAGCTATGTCCATAGCCCTCTGGAAAGTAGCTCCAACGTTTATGAGTGCAAAGGGAATCCTTCTGTAAGCAAAAGTCCCCCATCTGGTTTTGAATGTAGTTTTCAATCTATCTTTTTCAGCCACTAACACTTGATTGTAGCCAGAGAATCCATCTAATAAAGAGAATAATTCAGAACCCAAAACCATTTGCAAAATCTGTTCCAAGGGTGGGACAGGATAATTGTCTTTATCCGAAGCGCGATTTAAGTTTCTGAAATCCACACATAGTCTAATTTCTCTGGATTTCTTCCTTATCGGTACCAAATTTGAAACCCAATCCGAGTGTCTAACCTTGAAGATAATTCTAGCATCCAATAGCTTCTTAACTTCATTTTGAATCAACGGCTCTAATTTTGGATGCATTTTCCTTAAAGGCTGCTGATAAGGTTTGATTCCAGATTTGATGGGGATAACGTGTTGAATAATATTGGTGTCATATGTCTTTAGATCTTCATATGTCCAGGCAAAAACATCTTTGTATTGTTTGAACAAACTGATGAACTTATTTCTTTCACCTGGAGAGCAACACTTTCCCAAATTCACATATTTAGGCTCAATTTCATTCCCCAAATTAATCAACTCGAACTGTAGAGACGAGCTATGAGTTTTCACATTCATTGGCCTTCTGAATTTCTCTTTTAGATCAAACATTCGCTCTAAAGTCCTGACTCCTTTAGGAATAAAATTATCGAATTTTAGCTCGGCTTGATGTTCTTCATCATCAATAATAGCCCCTTTGAAGGTTTCGTCATTTGTCAGGCATTCTAGAATCTGCTGATCATCATCAAACACTCATAGATTGGTGATCATATCTTGAAACAAAGGCCTAAAAAGCAATTCAACAGAATACTGATTATTAGAGGGCACAAGCCTCGCAGCTGAGGTGGCCAATATGTCAGCTGCTACATTCTTAAGTATAGGAATCGATACAATGTTAAATGCACTAAAACATTTAAGAAAATCCCATACTTCATTTTGATAAGATTTTAAATGAGGAGAAATGCAATGCATTTGATTTCGAATTTGTTTTACAATTATTTCAGAATATCCAAACACTTTCAGATTTTTTGCCTTTAATTCAATTGATTTTCTTAGTCCCTGAAATAATGCTTCATATTCAGCTGTGTTATTGGTACATTCAAACTCTAACCTACATGAAAGGAAATGTTTATTTTTCTTAGGATCAGTCAGGACATAACCGGCTCCTGACCCCTCTAAAGTTTTAGAACCATCAAACAAAAACATCCAAAAACCGCTTACCACTTCTGTGCATGAATCAATACCTATATCTACAGTTAAATCTACTATTTTACAATCGATTTCATCAGCCTGTGAAAACCGAAGGAGATCAGGTTGAGCGTTTGATGTATTGTTGGCTTCTTCCGCTTGATAATTTCCTGGTTCTAATTCAATAAAGTAATTTCCCAAAACAAAATTCACTGGTTCATTTTTTTCTTCGAACTGAGTAACATTGTGTTTCATGTGCGGCTCCCTTAAAAATTTAATTTGATTTGGGCTTCCTTTATAAGGTAGCCATAGATGTGACCAGTCCAAGGAAAAATATCCACTCATCTTTGCCAACCAATCTCTGCTCAAAACAAGTCCATAAGCTTCCGGTATGTCAGCCACCACGATGTCAATGAATTGACATACCTTATCATTTGAAGATAAGCGAATGAGAACATCCTCCATTTCCCTAATTACCTTCACATTCATTCTATCCAACTGAATAACCCTCCAAGTAGATGGTTTAGGTTTCCCATCTATCTTTTTGCAAATTGACAGTGGCATAACGTTGACTGATGCCCTCGAGTCTACTAGGCAGTTATGCACGTTATGGTTGAAAATTTCAAAAGTAAGCAGGAAAGGTGGAGTCTTGCATTTAGGCTTACCTCCCACACTTGCTTCACCAATTTCTTCTTCTTGGGGCTGATTGTCGGTGGGAAGCTTCTGCTCTGATATTTCAAGTGCTTTCAATAGATTTTCTTTCTGCTGTTGCACATTGCACATCTCAAATAAGGAGATGTTCGCCCTTACCTTTTTGATATCCTCCACAATGTCATAATCCATTTTATGTTCTGTGAGATTCGGTTTAACATTATTCATCTTTTATTCAATGGGCTTAGTAAGCATGTTGATTTATTTAGGATTTTGACTGGTGATGGTAAATTCTGGAATTTTATTAGCTGTGGTGTTTTTTTGAAATTTTTTAACATTCTTCTGAAGTCTCTTGATCTTTGGGAGCACAAGACTGTTTTCCTTAATCAACCCCTGACTTCTCGTCATTATATTTGTTTCCAAGATATCTTCATATCTCAGATCCTTTTATTCCTCTGCATCAAACAACGATATGCAATCCCATAAAACCATGGCCTCATCGTCCTGTTTTTCTGTTGATTTATTGTTGTCTTTCCCTTCCTCATCATTATCCTCGGTTAATTTGGAATCCAACAACTGATTCATAACGAAAGTCATTGAATTTATCCATTGAGGACAATTCTTTTCAGAATGGGGTTGTTGGTGAAAAGTGCAAAAGTTATCCATCCCTACCTCCGTTAAGTTCATAGATGCAGGGCTGTGTGGAGGGGGTTGGGATTGATTGTTATCTTCCCTTTTTTGTAATAAGGCTTATAAAACTTCTGGGCTTCCTTCTCCTTTTCCAAATATATTATTTGGTTAGAGAGATTTTGCATCATCTTTGCCATTCCTTCGAAATCTAGTGATTGCTCCTCTTTAGGCTTAGTAAATAACATAGCTTTCCTCCCAACAATTTTTTCTCTCGACTGCTCAGGATAGTCTTCGATGCTTTCTTTTTCACCCTCCACTCTTTCGGCTTCTTCATAGGTCTCTACTAGCGTAGGTTTGGATTTCATTTTGGCAAACATAGCCAACTCGGGTCCTAGAGCTGAAGTATAATACTCAATCAGAACTTTATCCGAGGGTTTGTTAGTTTAAAAAAAATTCTTAAGATAAGCTACAAATCTTTGGGTAAAACTACGCACCTTCTCTTTTCTTTCTTTTTTTAAGGCGCACAGCCCTTTCATGAGAGAAACATGAGTTTTTTGGGTTGCATATTTACTTCTAAAAATCCTTTCAAAGGTATCCCAGTCTAGGATAGAGTTGGCAGACAAACCAAAATACCATGATGTTGCTGCTCCTTTAAGGGTATGCAGAAAAAGCTTGCAAACGACATCCTCATGTTCCCCAGCCCTCAATCCTTCTATTGCCAAGTAAAAAAATTGTAAATGGTCATCCACTAACATTTTCTCATTTGGATCAAACTTAGGTAGCATCTTCTCAAAATCTTGAGGTAAGTCATGCAACAGAGGTGTTAAGTTCAAAGGTGATCTGGCTTTCCAAGCCGGCGGTGGATTTGGTGGGTTAGGTGGTTGGTTTGCATTTACACCTGCCATGAGTCTGGGTGGAGAGTGAGGTGGTGAATGAATAGGAGTATGAATAGGTGAACAGTAAGGGGTCTTTGGGCCCACTTGATTCAAAGGCTGAACAACTTCATGTAAGGCTACTTCTACTAACTCTTCCAAATCTCCAACCAGTACTGAATCTTCCAAGATGGGACGATATTTCTTCTTGTATTCTCTTCAGGGTAAATCAAGGATAATGGGTAATCCTCCAATACTCTTTACATAAGCCCGTGTGTGTCTTCTCAGATCATTTACTACTTGGTTGTCCACAGCAAACAAATGTTCTGTATTCTCTTTAGTATTTGGATCAGGAAATAGACTCCTTTCAAAACAATCACTTGTGGAGTTATTTCGAGAAAATGGATTTCCTTGGCCAGCCATGCACTGGTGGCCCTCCTTCTAGTGCCAGAAACTATTGAGGCCTAGAAATTCGTAGGCAACAACAGCAAGGGATTCTCCCCAGCCAACGTTCCCAACTAGCCTGTGACTGTTTGGTGTAGGGAGTCTGTCCGGTTTGCGGTCCGGCTACTGTAGGTCAAGTAACAAAAATAAAAGGTTTTACCGGTTGCGGCCCAGTCCACCGTGTATATTTTTGTGTTTTTAGTTTTAAGTATGACATGCAAGTGCCTATCTAAAATGCAGATTGATAGAGAATACGAGGAGTGGTCACAATGTGATGCACAGGTTCTTACCTCTCGTCTTAGACTCTCTCGCATATAAATCACACACAACAAGAAATTAAAATAACTACCTAACCTATCCCCAGGGAGCAAGATTATCATTTATTAATGAGTAATGTATTTTGTACATGCATTATGAAAAATCACAGATAGCTAATACTTCTTTCAAAACACATGAACATTTAAAGATATTTGAACAACCAGATAGCCAATTGTTTATGAAAAGCATTCATTACTCATAGTGGAAATTTTCATAAAGTAAACTAGACAACATTCATACAAGAACATAGGTTTAAAGAGTTAGAATGATCTCACAGTTAATGGACACAAAGCTGAAACGAAATAGTTCCTCTTCAACAAATCCAAAGCACAACATTTGAACATTCCACCAAGCTTTCTCCAACAGGAAAATTGTAATTATCTATTGCAAAAGGAAATAGTTCTTCTTACAATATTTCTTCACAAATCTAACTGGGAAAAAGTCCTTCTTCCCTCTAACTTTCCTATATTTATACAAAAACAGCAAAACCTTTGGGCTGCCCCCCCCGGGTGACCTTTGGGCTCCCCCAACCGTTTAATCTCACAATTTTGTCCTTTTGTGAGTGCTCATGATTCATATAATGCGTTACATTTCAGATTAAGACTTATGAGTACTTCATAAAATGGGACCAACTCGGTAACTGATGAACCTTTTCCAAGCCTGGGCCTCTGTTGCTATCGATTCTGCTTTGTATTTTATTTGTCCCTTTTAATATCCATTGATCTCAGAACATATCTGCCTATCACTTTTCAGCCAACTCCTTTCTGCTTTGTCCTTCTTTGCAACAGTATCATCAAATTGGGTCTAGAGAATCTTCTAAGTATGTCTGTAGTTAAACGAAAAATTCATCATTAATTCGGATTGCATTCGAAACATCTAACTTCGATAAATGTAAACTATACTACCAATAAGAATCATCATCAAATGTGGGACCCTGCCCTGTGTTCTCATCACAAAATCCTAACTCGATAAAAAATAGAGAACTCCCGTCACCCATGAAAAATGTTAAGAGCTCACAAAAAAAAAACAGTGGGAAAACCCCATTGACGGGAAAACTATAAGTCAGAAAGTTAGCTCCCTAAGCTGCCACAACGACGGAACTTTATAGGCTAAGGATCCTAGGTCAACATAAAAAGGCAGTGAATTAAAACACTAAACGCTGCCGTCCATGCATCGAAAATCGGAACCATTACCCACTAACAACAAAGGCATCGTCGATCGGCGAGAAAAAGCACTAACCTGTCGGAATGTTCATACGTTGGATTCTGCAACAGCGGCCACGTAAAGAACTATGGCCCCGATTCAATGTTCAAAAAACTTCCGATAAAAAACAAAAATATATCATTGCAAAGCCAAAAGGTTGAACCACACATCGGCGAAAAGAAGAGTTATATGGCGGATGGTTAGTCCACTCCGGAGCCGCAACTGTGGAAAGGAATCAGACTATAGCCTTCGACTTATTGTTCAAAAGACTTCCAACAGCGAAAACAAAAATATATCATTGCAAAGAAAAAAGGTTTGAGCCAATAAAACTACGCATTAGCAGACGTAAGAACTGTCCATCAGCCCGTTCTTTATTTGTCCTTCAAAACGGCGGTTGCATAGACAACTAAAGCTTCGATTCAAACATGAATAAGCTTTCGATAGCGAGTAGAAAAATCATTGAAATGGGAAAAATCACCAAAAACGTTAAGTACTTGGAAAACTTTAAAGTTGTGCAGTGGTTAAATAGTTTGTTTCATCTCCGAAATAGCGGCGGCATAGAGAAGAAAAACCCCTACTCATACTTCAACCAAACTTCGACAATGATACAATCAAAACAACGGGAAATTGCTAAGTTCCACAGTCAAAGCAAGGTCATTCAACTTCTGAGCTGAAATAAAAACAATCAACCTCAAAATCCGAATTTATAGCAGAGAAAACAGAGTTCAAGAACCCAAACACTCCCACGCAAGATAAAATAAAAACGAGGGTCCAAAATTTCAAAAATTTGGGAAAACAGTTGCATCTGCAACAACTTGTTACATGGTCAATTCTATTGTACAAGTGGGACCAAATATTATACTTATAAGAATACTCTGAAGATATGACATCATTGTCAAACATTCCAAGTAAGTCAATGGGTTAGCTACAAAGCGAATCCTCAGAGACCATATCTTCACAATACTAATAGAGAAAGTATCCTTAAAATCCCCAAATCCCTAATTTATTTTGTTTGATTCCTACCTTGTTGTGAATTTTTTTTAAATGAATTAATATTATTAAGCCCCAAATCCCCAATTTATTTTGTCATTCTGTCCTTGTTGTGAACTTAATCTTTTTAAAATGAATTAATATTATTATGATATTATATTATAATTTTTAAAACAAATTAATGTATCAATATTATAAAACATATTAATTTTATTATTAGGACTAATATTAATATTAAAAACATATGAATACTTATACTACTATTAATATTAACATTAGTGTTCATTTTCATATTTATATCGCTATTAAAACATATTATATTAATATTACTTTTTAAGAATAGTTATTTTGAATGCATTAATTAAGTTATTTTGCTTGTTTACTCCAAGACTCCACTCAACGACATCATGTCGAAGGAGGGGAGATATATATTTTTTGGAATAGGGGACACTATGCTTTCAAATGTAGGGAGATTACATCTAGGAGGAATTTTCAACTTTTTGAGCTTCGACAAAGTGACGATCATGGAAGACGACTATGGTTTGTAAAGTAATGGAGGACAAGAAATTAACAATTTTTCATGATCATGACTCAAAATACATTCACTTGCCAAAACTTTGATAGAGTGCTGAAAGGTTCAAATGGTGGCAGTTTTCATCAAATGAAACATGGACATGACCGACATGACAAGCTAAACCTAGTGGTATAACAATCATGACATGATGTTTCTTATAGTGAGAAATGACTAACTCCATGGAATGACTCAACATGATACATAAGATGAAACTTGACAAGTGTGCTAAAGGAGGCATACAAAAGTGAGAATAGTGAAACAAGGTATGGACATGATGGGGACATATACATGTTGATGGGTATAATGACTCTAGTCGAAACATCACGATCAAATATTTGGCGTCAGCTAATTGCTAGGATGTTGTAGAGGGGATAACAGACAAATTTGACATCGTTGGAGAGGAAGAACCATATTTGATGATAATAACAAAGGATACATTGTCATATATTTGAAAATAATGCTCAATAAATCCAATTGATGAAATATTAATGAGGGAATAACCCATGTCTGAATCCATGAGAGGGTCAATAATTTACTATATTCTAACACAACATATGGATTCAGAGACCCCCTAGAAAGGGGTCTATGAATCCATTTCTAGTGGTTTTAAATCCATCTGTAGTGTTATAATTTAGTAAATTGTACAAATTCATTGTCAAAATTGCAATTTTTCAATGTTGGAGTGACACAACTAACAATGAACAAATAAATGACCAATTCATATTCTTAATGTTATTTTTATGTGGTCATTTTTGTTTAGTTACTTGTTATCTGGTCATATATTTTACTGTGACCCAATTGGTCTTTCCTCTAGTCATTTTTAGTTGTATCACTTAATTTTGGTTATTTATACCTTGAAAAAATTGTGGTGACCAAAGTTTTTGGTCACCTGGTCATTTATCTCTCATTTTATACTAGTGGCTGAAATGTCAACAAGATTTGTGGACCTTAAGGTCGCTAGTTGATACATCAACTTCCTAGGGATGTAACTTTTGCATACAATATCTGTGTAGGGAACAAAATATATTATTAGAAGGAAATAACTAAGAATTGTAACATGGAATTGTACCCATGATTAAACAAAAAACATTATTTAGGGATTCAAAATGCCCCCATAAATTTAGGACATGGAAAACTGTAGAAAATATCCAAGAAGATGAAGAACCATTGTAACTCAGTGGAACATGTGGGTGGCCACCACTATCTTCCCAGATTAGTCATACCCCCTTTTTGAGAAATGGTCGACCTTGCATGGAGTTCCTCTATCATATGAGGAAACTTTTGTCGAATCTAACTCTTGGTGAGCCACTTTATCTAATAAAGAAGATTCCCTGATTTCACAATCCAATATAGTTGGATGTTCTAATGGAAAAATCCATTCATCTTAGTTTCCATGATCACGCCGACTCTATACTTCTTAATGTACTTAGGATTGAGTTATGTATGAGACAAGTTCTTGGATACCTCTTTAAGTTGTTCAAGAGAGGTGGAAAATATGGTTGAAGTAGCTCCACATTAAATACACAGTGAAATCCAAGGGAAGGGGGAATACATAACTCAAAATCATTCTCACCCATTTCCTTGGTGATGGTGTAAATCCCATGTCAAAGTAGGCATAGCTTCTAATAGGGCCCTATGAGTTTCTCTTTCTGTAAATGTAACTAGACCTTATCGCCAAAATAAAACTTATGGGGAACATGATGATGGATATGTCATTGCTTATACTTGGCATTGTATTTCTGAAAAAAATATCATAAACCTGGTGTTAGATGTGTTGCATCCACTAAAAAAATCCATTTTCCTGATCAGAATCAATTTGATAATGGGAGGACTCTTCATGTGTATATGAAATGGGAAGTTCTACATAAATCGAGGCTAATGGTTGGACCACCAAGCTTACTTGAAAAAGGGATATAGATAATAAGGTTGTGAAGATATATGTTTTAGCTATAGTAAACACATGGAAGGATCTCATCCCAAGTGTAACTTAGGAATTTAATTTGGATTTGTAGATTCTTAGGTATAATCTCCATGTTGACCATCTCTATATTCCCATTGGTTGGGGGTTGGAAGGTAGTTTATTTGGTTATCTTCCTATCCATCATCGACCATAGGATGGACCAGAAAGAACTCAAAATCCTAATGTCATTATCCAAAAATAATGGTCCATGGGAAGCCAAAACAATCCCAAACATGCTTGAAGAAGAGCTTAGCGGTGGCCTCTGTTGTGATTCTATTCTTACTAGGATTTAAAATTGCCATCTTGGAGAAGCAGTAAACAACCAAAAATACATAATCATTGTCCTTCATGTTTGATATAAATTTAGACATGTAGTCCATGAAGACAAACTCCCATGTTTTATTTGGGGTAGGAAGTGGGTTGTATAATCCTTGCTTCTTAATGGAAATACTAGAAATGGCATAGGTGGTGTATAGTCGATTGTACATACCAACATCTTGTCGAAGCTTTAACCAAAATAAGTACTTTGATAACACTATGAATTTCTTCTCTACGTCGAATTTTCATGGCACTTGATTATATTGTTCCTCCCAAATAAACTTCTCACACTCACTTGAAGGAACATAGAGGTGGCCAATATGGCATAAAATTTCATCCCGAAGATGAAAATTTTAAACCAATCTTCTTGCTTGTAATTTCTAATAGGAAATAGTAAATTCATGGTTATTATTGTACAATTTAGGACACCCATATGTATCATGTCCACAAGAGTTGAGTACAATAATACACATAGAAACTGGAGGTCAAATGAGGAATTCTAAAATATTTTGGTATTTCCCTTCTTATACTTGATGTTCAGATGAAACGGTTGTAGGTATGTGGACCACATCTAATGGAAGTTTTTCTATAACGTTCCATACATTTGCATGAATTGTTGTGGCTTGAGATTAATGTGGATGATTGTCACATGCCCCAATTTTGCAAAAATAATTTTATATTATTTGATTTTATTTGAGAACAATATGTTAAATTTTATGCTAAGTTGTAATTGATGACTCAACTGAGTCAAGGATATTTAATGTAATTCTAAATATTTTAATTATAAATAAATAAAGGAGGAGACAACAGCTTAGGAGAGTTATTAAAAGAGTGTTTACTGGTCAAATTGGTCGAGGAGACTGGGTGGAGAGAAAACTGACATATGACAACATCATCAAACCACTTCCAACTGTTGCAGGTGGAAACCTCCCTACATTTGGGGTCATGATTCCCCAAGAAAGTGGAATCAGAGCAGGTGGCTCAATTAATGAAAACTGACCCAAAAGACGTAGGAAATATTTATAAAAATTCCCATTGAAGAGAGCTGAGGCTGCTCATTTCTAGAGGAGTGATCATTCAAGTTGAATGAATATACTTCAGAGAAATTCAATGGAAGGGAGTATGGAAAATGTTTGAGGGGTTAACTGCTGAGTGTAGCTTGTAAGCTGAAAGATCTTACTGCTGAGAGTAGAGTGTTACTGATATATTGGGACTAAGTCTACTCTTTGCATTCTCCACCAGTTCTCAGCCAAGAAGACCAGGAACATGCTCGGGGGTCTTGAGGAAGCGTTGTTTGAGCGCTCTCCGGGAGATTGGTAGGGAGGAACGACCTCCTAACATTGTTGTCGTCTGTCTTAATCAGGTTTTACATTATTTTGTTTTACTATGTTAGATAGATAATCTGAGTCTAACTGTTATATGAATGTTAAATATTCAATTGTAAATGTTAGAATTTAGTAGTCTTTTTAGAATATTGAAGAAATGAGTTTGAAAAGTAATGTGTTAGAATATAAAATAATTTCTAGTCTGTGCTTTTCCACACCTAGAAAACACCAGGTCGTACCCCAGCATAGATAGAACATTTACAGTACATGAAAGAAAATGATAAGAGATTGAATATAATAGATATGGTTCAGCATTTTATAGATAGTAGAGTAATTTAATACTGTGTGTAAGTTATTATTAAAGAGAATAGTATTCTGGTTAGTTATGTTCACTGTTTTTATGAGCATATCTATGTTAGAAAATAAACATTAGTGCTAAAGTAGAATTATAGTAAAGAATCATACTGTTACAATAATTTTTTTTATAGGAGATACAGTAAGTATCTAAACCAGGTTTCAACCACCCTTATATCATTTAGCTTAAACTATTATTTTACATATACTAGAATAGGATTATGTTATAAATACTATTAAGGAAGAAATAATCCAAGAACAGAGTTAATGTTTAAAACATTACATAACCCTAAATCTTTGCTAATTAACAGAGCAGTAAACAAATGAAAGTTTAAATGTAAACAGTAATTAGAATGTAGCTAAGAGTTTACCTATTCCAAGAACAAATTATTTTACCCAACAAGCTCTAAATCTGTTTAGGTTTAACCTGAGGGTCAAACCCTAACTCTATTTTCATTCTTTTTATAAAAGTATTTCTTTAAAAAGAATAAACAAATTAGAATTTAAAAACTAGAATACTAAAGTATGCACTAGACTGAGTACAGTCTTATATTAATAACTTACAGTATTTGTATAAACTCTTTATTTAAAGAAAAGAAAATATTAAAACAGGATAAACATTACTAATACTATTGTAACAATATAATATAGGTAAACAGAAACCAAAATAGTTGATAAATTTAAGAATATATTTATCTAAGGGTTCTTTTACAGTAACCCTAGGGTTTTATCCGAATTTAATAAGTATAAGCATATAAATTCTATTTTAAGGCTGAACTTACAGTCTTCACAATTACATGTTTAATTACAAAAGAAAGCCTTAATAAATATTTATCTATAATAACAGTCGAAGAAGGAAAGAATTTAATTCCTCAGAGCCATAATTTAGAAGTTATAAAACCATTTCATAATCGAGATAGAGCTCAAAGCTAAAAAGAAACCTTTTAAACCAAGTGTATTACTCTATTAGGCTGAAAGGCTTAAACATAACAAATTTACAACACCCAGCTCATGGCCGGTGTACCCAGCATCATGGTGTGGGTTTGGAAACAAAACTAGCAGTCAAGTTATTAAAACCCTCATTTGTTGTATATCTTTTATAAGACAAGAAAAAGGTGATACAAGTCATGGTATTGAGGCTGGAGCCACCCTGCGATAGGCAAGGGTGTAATAACGAAAAGCTAAATTTAAAAACTGAATACCAAACATCCAAATATTGGAGGAATCGAGCTCGTATTTTTCTTCCCACCTGAAAACCCTTTCCCCTAACCATTGCCAAGAAGGGAGTTGCCACATTGTAACCAGGGCTTACCTGTAGGTCTGGTTGTCAATCCAAACTTGGAGAGGGTTCTTCCAAGCGTAAGGGCTAGCTATAACCTGCAGGTGAATATAAAAACCTTAATTAGAAACTGAGTTGTATAGTTGTATCTGTAACTTAAAAATTTACAAACAATTGTAAAACATATTGTTACCTGGAAGCAAAGAAATCTGAAGCCACGAAGGAGACAAACCAGCACAGCGAATAGTACAACCCTTGTTCTCTCTAATGATAGAGGCAGTGGGCTCAAAACACATATTACACTGACGACTAGAGCAGGGCTAAAGCCTTGGGAATGGCCATACAAGAATTCAACGATATAAACTATTGACAGAGAACAACTACACACACAACAAAGCAATGCAATGCATGCAGTTAGAAATCAAATGCAAACTATGTATCTCTCCATTCTCACACTAGAATGGAAACATTCCTCTACACACAGACAGGTCGAGCTGGAGATGAGCACCAGCGAGCCCTCATGGCCGCAATGAACCAAACAGTGCAAAGACCAAAATCCTCAATGAAGAATGAAGATGTTAGGGTTGCAAGGTAAGCTTTTAAATCAAGCTTTGCATGGTGGTGGATGTTCCAAGTGCCCACAAATTTATTCAGTCCATAGTGGGTTAAGTTGTATAGTCTCCACTGCACTGTCGGGAATCAAATTATTGTTAATAATCTATACAATTATCACAATAATAATATAATATACAAAGTAAAAAACATAACATATCAATGATAAACATTAAGTCAAACCATTTTGATTATTGAGGTTTTCATGATAAATTGTAACCCTTGTTATATGTAAACAATGAAATCTTCGATGGTAAATTAACCACTATTGAAAGATCCATAGTAGGGTATATGCCCTTGATCTTAAGACAATAGTCCAATAATAATCATTTATTCAAGTATTATATAGCAAGATCATGTTGTTAGAACTAGTTTTTATGTAAGACTAATAGTAAGAATCTAGTTTATAAATTAACATTGTGTATATAAAAAGTATTTACACTCTAGAATAAATTCTTACTTTTGTATGAAGTCAATAGTACTAAGAATAAGATAAAATTCATGGAAGTTGTAATCATTTGGTTTCCATAAGTAACCAAGGCTCCAAATGAATCAAATCAAGGCTAGATTATCCTTGGTAGCAAAAGATATTAAAACTATCTAAGAATACATATAGCATCACTATTATTTATAAATAAATAATATGATAATGTATTTTCATCACATTACTTATGTCACGAAGAAATTTGGAAGTTAGAATCACAACTTGACGACATTTAGGCAGATGATCATTTATAAATACAATGCAATAATAAGCTAATAAACTTCCTCTACTGAAGCTTAATTAAAGGTAAATCTAAGAGTTATATATAAGCTTGTTTCTTGAAAGGCCTTAGGTCTATTTCCATACTTAAGCAGTGTTTTAAATTTTAGAAAGAACAACAGCAGAAAACTCTTATTTCAATAAGAGTGCTGATACACTAAATTATGAACTCTATGAAGAACTGGTAAACAAAGTAACATATATATGGAAAGAAGATATATCTAAAACAACATTCATTCTGATAAAAGACAATCAGTAGGGAAAATCTTGGTCTTTACGACATGAATTTTAAAGTACTGTCATAGTTGCAAAACAAGTAAAAGAAACGTTACTTTACCTTGTAGTATCCTTGAAATTCTATTAAGCAAACTTTTTCTCTAGCAGTATATTTTTTATGCTAAAAGAAGTATATCTGGATTAACGCCTTAATAAACCCTTACTGGTTCAAAATTTACCTGTCAAGCCTGTGAGATCCAGAAATCCAGATAAGTTAGCAATCGCTAAGTAAACCCCAGTTAGAAAGTAACTTCTCACCTACTTGACAAAATCAAACTATCAGTGTAGCTAGAAACCACTGAATGCAGATTATTTGCAACACATATAGAAATTAAAATAGTATTAATTTAGATGTGTTTAAGTTAATCATTAGTTTTTTAACTATTTGATTTATCCGTTAACCTCTAGCAGTTAACAAACTGCGACTATAAACAATTTATGTTACATCAAAAAAAAATTAATTTTTGTGAAAATTTGGGGTTATGACAATGATGGTCTCCTTTCCTAAGATGTAATGTTTACATTTGATGCAAGGCTTTCATAATGGACTACATATCCTTTCCATAGGTGGGATACATATGAAAAAAATCAGAGTGTTTCACTATGACATGCCATCAGATATTCATGATGATTAAGGATTGTACTGATAACATAGTTAGATGTGTCTATCTCAATCTCAAACGATTATTATAGGTATTTATTGTGATGCTCCCCAATCAAAATTTTCTTTTCTCCACCCTTATTCACTTGACTTGAGGGCTAAGTAATATGAGAGAACCCCGACACAAAACTACGATAAAAGTCAGAGAGGATCGCAAAGTTGTGAATATCTATTATATTTGTCGGGGACGAACAATATCAAATGAATTGGATCTTTGTTGGGAGTACATGCACCACATTTTCATCCATGATGTATTTTAGGTACTGCAATATCTTCATGTCGATTGAGAATTTCTACTAATTGGAATATATGTTGTGTTGGAACAAGGTACTAAGGATTTGTTAAATGTGCTGAAAGTGAACCACCCAAGTTTTGTTTAAGATGAGGAGTTCATCCAGTTTTACGACCACAAAATATCTTGTGAATGGGTGCAAGATATCATCCATCATCCTCATAATTGTTGTTCGCGCATTAGTAAAGACAAAAGTAATGACCAACCACTCAAAAAGGCCTATTATAGACTTGAAGATTATCTTCCATAGACCGACCTCCTCAATTAAGATTTGATGGTAACCTAACTTCAAATCAATATTACTAAATAATTTGGAACCATAGAGATTATTAAGAATATTATCAATCCAGGGGATTAGATATCGATTCTTGTTTATGATTTTGTTCAAGGCTCTCTAATCAATATAGAGTCACCAAGTTTCATGCGTCTTATATACCAACATAATTGGGCTCCCACAAGTTGATGAGAAAAGTCAAATGTGGCCTTTGCGTATGACCTCTTGAATTCAACCCTTTATGTACTCTTTCTCTAGAAGAAACCAATTGAATGTTTAACCTGGCAGTGTAAAGGAGCCCCTTTTGGTGAGGGAAAGATATCTCTATATCCATCCAAAATATTGTCCACCTAATTATACTATTTATATAGACATTGTGTTGAGGTTATGGTGGTTGTAGTGACCTTTTTTCCACATTCTAACCGTACCATGAAGAGGAAAAATTTTCCAATCTAAGAGATGACCTTTCAACATTGCTTTGCGAAGATTAAGGAAAATCTAGTAGTTAGGACCACTCCATATATATTACTACATAGTTGGTCTTCCAAAGTAACATTTACACTATGGAACTTGGATTCATAAACAACATGGAATTTCCACATATAGTGTTGTCCTCAAAGAACATCACAAACTTCAAGTGGGGAAAAATCACACAATACCTTATCTGTGAAGGGATCGATGTCATATGATAGGAACCATTTTTTACTGGCACAAATGTCTCATATATAGATAAACCAAATGATGGTGTATCCTTGGGGGTGTGGAATTACCAACAACTTCAATCTCTTAATGACCTCGTCTAATATCATGTTCTTCTAGCTAACACTATCAATAGCTTAATTAAATGTAGTAGATTCCCCTTCACCCACAATTATGAATAGAAGAGGTTCTCCCCTTTCTCAAGTTGTTTTGAATCTTCTAGTTGGATATTTGTAGTCGCTATAATGACATTAGGTTCTATGCAAATTATCCACTTTCCCTTCTGTTTCCTTGAATCGAATCTGAAGCGAGAGTCCATATTTGAGGATTTGAACCCCTCCTCTTTTCTCAAAATAATATTTGGATTGAAAGCAACCATAACTGAGATAGAATAACACATCAATGGCCCAGAGAGAAATTCCCCATGTTCCCACTGGAAGGAATAGAGGAAAGTCCGTGCCAGCTGGTCAGCCAAGAGCCAAGCATTCCTGATCATATCCACCATGTTCTTTTCATAGTGCCTGCCCCCTATTGCTATTCGTTGTGTCCTTCCTTTTGAGACTGGTAGAATGGGTTGGAAAGGTATTCTATTAAATCCTAGTTCTAAGGCAATACGTTCAGGGGGTTGTTCGGTCTAATCCCGACCTTCCAGGTATAGTGCAGATCCATGAAGTTATTAAGAAGTGAGTGTAACGTGTAACTAGGTGTAACAGGTCTAGTGATTCAGGTGGGTAAATAGTGTGTAGAACAAGGCCGATATGGGACCAAACTGACTACATGATGGATGATTTGGCATTAGCACTTGGAATTCGGCATGCATGTAGTTGGATTAACATGTGAATTGATTGGACTTGGTATTGGTGGATGGCATTAATTGCATGAATCGGGATCGTTAATTGGTGAATCTCAACAATAAGTGATTTTTTTTAGTGACATTCACCAGTGTTATGTCACGATATTTTGTGGAACTCACACCACTTCCAGGTGTCCATGTTTGATTTCCCTAGTACCCTTGTTTGGCATGATTTTGTCCATCCTTGTTGTGTCCATTATTCTTTGAGTTAGGGACACCTTTACCAATATTCTTCTATCATTGATTTGTGACCCCAAACTCTCACTTATTTTTGTGTTTAAAAAATTTCTCAATTTTGAAAAAATAATGATAAATAACTACTAGTGTTCAGATGTATAGGAAATCCATAACTTTCTAGATGTACCTGTGTAGGATGTTGTGGTACTTTAGGACCAAGTGTTGTTCAGAATATCTAATACCCAACTTGGAGCCCAAGGTATGAGATACATTGGTGAACTATGACACCAACTAGTCTCTCTCCTAGCACAAAGTTGTCTATTTTATGTACTAGTCATCATAGTTTCTGGCATGCTAGAATTTCTCCTTGACGACATCGAAAAATCCTCCCAAGTGGGTTTTGTCTTATATATTTAGACTCATTTATGGAATTCCTCTTGTAGTAACTATCCCACCAATATTTGACACGGGGAAGGTACTTAAGGAGTGCAAATGTGATCTTTACGCTATCATTTTTTTAACAGAGTAGTAACCATTTAACATATTTAACCATTTTTCTAAATCATCAGCATCTATCTAGCCTTCAAATAAGGTCATTTCAAAGTTAACTTGTACCTTGAAGGGTGTCACACCTCCAAAATGGATTCTCATTGAAGGTGTGTATGTTGTCATTGATAGACATCAAAGGATTTGGATGAAATTACCCATCATCTTGTCCCTCTATCACGCGATGGATTGCTCGAGAAACATCTTAATGGGATATCTTTCTCTTTCATCTCTCTTTTCTTCTCTCAATATGTGAAGTTGCTTGTGTTGATGAAAGTGGTTGCACCCAAGCTCAACTAGTTCAAGGACTAACTTCGATATGTGGAAATTGTTGGGGATATGTATTAAGAAACACAAAGAGAATAATTCTCTAATATCATTTATCTGAGTTATTTGGGGGACAAAATGAAGGAAACAATATAAATGGACACACAAAAAAATTTACAGAAAGCATAGTAGTATAGTAAAACCCATATTCTATTAATGATAATGGAATATAAAAACAATGTAAACTTCAACGCAATATAAAATAGCTCAAATGTGATGAACCAATATGACTCAAATAGTAAATATCTAAAATATATATGTCAGTATAAAATAATCCATACAAATAAATCTATAATATGACATAATATGAGATGATACAAGATACAATGATACTATCGTATAAATACAAATCCTAAAGTTACTAATAGCAATTGTTCATTAAGGTAATATATATAATGTTGCATCAATTGCAAATTGATCCACACCAAGTTTTTATTTACTAGAACTTTTGTTGATTGAATGTTTGGCTAGAACTTTTGATTTTCAACTTCTAGACAAGATGTCGATTTTTTCTCTCTTCTTTTTACATTTGTAGTTCATCTGATTGAAAGAACATTATTGTTTATGCATCTTTTGATCTTTCTATTGTCCATATTGATCCTTGTGATTTCGATAATGATAATACATCCTAATATTTTCTGATTGTTCCATGGAACCATCTTCTCTTGATGTTTGTAGTGATTTGTCAATATCAACATTCTTCTAAATTTGAGTGCCGACTAACTCTATATTGGTTCTTTGATGCCTAGGTTTTGAGCATTTGATAGCTTCTCTAGTGGGTTAGCAATTGTTCCTTTATTGCCTAATGTTCCTTTCTGATCTAACTCTTATTGTAAGTATTTCTTATCATCCTTTAGCTTTTTAATTTGTGTAAGTCATGATTATTTCGTCTTAAATGTAAGAGTTCTTCCTTATTATCTAACTTGTCATATTTATTTTTCTATTCTAGATTCTTAATTGTGTTGTCCCTTAATATTTTAATTTGATCAAACAATCTCTGATTAAAGTTCATTATGAGAAAGTTCTCTTCATCTTTTTCACATAATTTGTTTTTGAGATCTTGATTTTCTTGTCCTAAATTTTTATCATCTTGCTTTTCATCTTTTGTCTTTTTCATTTTTTCTAATAAATTTTGACTATGGTTTTTTAAGTGTGATGTTTCTTCCTCCTTCTCTGATTTTTTTTTCTCAAAGTCTTAATTACCTTAACGTGGGTTTTGATTTTTATTTTTTAAGGGGTGGCTCTCTTTTTGTGATTACTGATAAAATAATTTGTCTTCTTAATGTCAAACTATAATTGTTTATTGTTCTCTTTATAGTGTCCTAATTTACCCTTTAATTTATGTATTTGTTTTTCTCAATTACCCAAATATTCTTCCATACTAAACAATTTTCACACATTGGACAAAAATGTTTGAGTAATTTTTAAAAACCTTCATATACTCAAACTCCATTTCACAAAAAAGACTTTTAATCCAAAATTTGGAATTATAAATAAAATCCATAGCCTTTCAACTTCTTATCTCCAAATCATTCTTCAAAAATTAACCCAAAATAACTTGAATTCCAAAAATTCACTTTTATAAAAATATTGACTTTTATAATATTCATTTTTATGTCCTTTTTTGGAAAACAAGAACTATAAAATTGTTATCTATAAAAATATAAGTCAGTTTTATAACCTTTTTAAATTTAATTTAAAACCATGAATATCTTGAAATAAAGTGACGCACTCTTCCTTTGTTTCGTTATCAACTTCTGTATAATCATGATGCTTCCAAGTTTCAAACTAATATTTTCCCTTTATAACATTCAATATCCATTAATGTTATATACCTCTCTCTTAATACCCTTCATTAATTATCAAAAGTCATGACTAAAAAATATCATCCCAAAATATCATCCCACGGTAGCATTTGAGAAGTTAAAAAATATTTTAAAATTGTTCTTCTTTACCTTATCCAATCAATTTTAATTTTAATGATTTTTTTTTAAATTTATGTTGCCTTGACTCCACCAATATGCACAATTCTTTTTAATATTTTAATTTAAAGATTTTCCTTAATATTACTTTTTCCTTCCGACTCAATTATATATGAATTATCATTTCTAGGATTCGTCATTCTTCATAGTCTTTCATCATAGTGAGCTGGTAAACAATAATCATATCGATGCTATAAAGCCATCGTATATGTACATAAGACTCTTGCCTCACTAAAGATCATCTCGCGGTGCACATAAGAAAAATGAAGACCTGATTTTAAAAAAATATTATAATATATTTATGTAAATAATATGTTTTTATTAAAAAAAATTAATAATACAAGGATGTTGATCTCCATTATATTATTTGCAAGCAAGATATTACGGTTAGTAACTAATTTATTAACTAATTATTATCGTTAGGTAAGACTTATGCTTTAACACCTCTTCTTAAAGTTTACAATATAATTAAAAATATCGGATAAAAAACATTTTCTAAATGTTTCTTATTGATAAGGAGTTTTTGGACTAGTAAGATTCCTTAAAGTTGTTTTCTATTCCTTTGAAAAATATAACCCCGTGGCTATGATCCAAGTTTCCCAACATTGTCCATTAACACTTGCAATGTCTCATAACCCTCATAAAGATATGATGTCAAGCCTCCAATCCACACGCATCTCAAACTATTTAACAACTATCTATTATCCATTGCATCTCTTATTGTCTTTAAAAATGAGTATCTTAGAATAGGACATGTGCTTCTTCTTTAGCAAGATCATAATCTCTATTAGTATCTAGTGGATCTTTAGTAAATGCTATAGGGATGGTGCAAGCTAATGTTGGTCACTTATGACGCGTTCGTTGCAATGGACTTCTTGAAAAACAGAAATATGAATGTCAAAAAGCAATATTAGAGGTACCTACACAACTTTTTGGAATATGCCGTAAGAATATGAAACGTGGAAAATTGCATTACCTTCCAGAATATATAACTTTTATTTATGGAAACTAAGTATAAATCCCCAAAAACGAGGTTCTTCTAAGGTTGGTATGTTATTTTTTTCCCCAAAAATAATGAATATGTTTGCGTTGGTCCACTTGTTTGGTATGTAAATGGTGGAATTTTGTGATTTTTTTTTTATAAAGTTGTAGATAACAGGCGTGTCTAGTGCAACGTTATTTTTCCATATTTATTTATGTTATAATTTTTTTAAATTAAGGAAGTCAATGACGCCCTAAAATGACAAGGTCGAGCATTGTTCCACGACATCTTGGTCTTAACATAGTCAATGAACGATATTTTTTTAGGATATAGGTCTTTGTGTCTTCTTGTGTGGGTTCTTTTCCATTTTCTAAATAGGTGAGCCAATCAAAAGTTATAGCCGAAGCAAATAGCGTACCTTTTGTCTTATATTGATGTTAGTCCATTTAAAATTAATTAAAAAATAGAAAAAGATAATAGATTTAAATAAAAATTACATATTCAGAATCTACATACAGAGTTACGCAAATGTGTGAATTTTCATTAGCAGTGGACAAGTGTGGCATATGCAAAATCATGCACGAAATAGGAGAAGTGGTACAAAACATGTTTTTGTCATAAGACAGTCCAAACCATTTGGTTTGGCAAGTCGAACCTAAAATCAAAGTAGCCAAGTCATCCACCACGTAGGTTGGAAAAAAGTTGCCTGCCAAAATTCTAAATTTAAATTATGCATGCGCGTAGTATAAAAAGTAACGTGCACGCTCTAGAAGTACGATCACGCTTCCGATTGCATACGCGTTAAACACGCATGCATACGTAGGTTTAGGTGAAACTTTGCTTTGATTTTATTTTCAAGCATTTGCAATGGAATGATGATGATGAGCATGATGATGATGATGAAAAATGATGAGGAGGAGGAGGAGGATGACAATGATGATGATGATCACGATGACTATGACTATGATGATGATGATGATGATTACGATGATAAGGATGATGATGTTGTTGTTATTGACCATGACGATGATGATGACCATGACGATGATGATGAACAATGACGATGATGATGATGATGACGATGATGCCGACGATGATGATGACAATGATGATCACGAATAATATGACTATGATGATGATTACGATGATGAGGATGATGATGACTATGATGGTGATGATGATGATGACAATGGGGATGATGAGGATGATGACTATGATGATGATGATGAGGATGATGAGGATGATGACTATGATGATGATGATGAGGATGAGGATGATGACTATGATGATGATGAGCAGGATGAGGATGATGATGATGAGGAGGATGATGATAATAATGATTATGACGACGACGATGATGAACAATGATGGTGATGATGAGGAGGAGGATGATGGCAATGATGATGAGGAGGATGATGACTATGGTGGTGATGAGGATGAGGAGGAGGATGATGATGATGACGAAGATGACAATGATGATGAACAATAATGGTGATGATGATGAGGATGATGATGAGGCTGATGATGATGATGATGATGATGACAGGTTTAGTTGAAACATTGCTTTGATTTTATTTTCAAGCATTTTCAATGGAATGATGATGATGACCATGATGATGATGATGAACAATGATGATGGTGAGGAGGAAGATGATGACAATGATGATGATGATGATGATAATGATGATGATGACGACGACGATGATGATGAAAAATGATGGTGATGATGATGATGAGGATGATGACTATGATGATGATGAGGAGCATGAGGATGAGGAGGATGAGGATGAGGATGAGGATGACGATGACAATGATGATGAACAATGATGGTGATGATGATGATGATGATGATTATGAGGAGGAGGATGATGATCATGATGATGATGATGATGAGAAACAATGATGATGATGACAGGTTTAGTTGAAACTTTGCTTTGATTTTATTTTCAAGCATTTTCAATGGAATGATCATGATGACCACGACGATGATGATTAACAATGATGATGATCATGAGGAGGATGATGACAATGGTGATGACTATGATGATGATGATGAGGATTATGATGATGATGATGATGATGACGATGACGATGATGAACAATGAAGGTGATGATGATGATGATGAGGATAAGGATGAGGATGAGGATGAGGATGATGATGATTATCACAATGACTATGACTATGATGACGAGGATGATGATGTTGATGATGATGATTACGATGACCATGATGATGATGACCATGATGATAATGATCATTAGAGGAAATTTGGGGTCTAAAATGGGCCTTATAAGAAAACACACCAACAATAAATTTTGTGAGTTGGAATTCAGGAACCAATAGAATTTCAAGAAAATGAGTAAACCATAATGGTTGTATTGACATATTTGTCATAAAATAAACCTACTTGTTTTGTTCGTATTTTCGACATATCTCCCTGTGTTTTTACTCAAATTCCGAACGAGAGAGCTCGTTGGATGCAGAATTTAATTCCGCATCCAACGAGTGGCCACACTGCATACTTTTGACGGACCTTGCTACCCCAAAAATAAGAAATACCTAAAAAATGTGATGATGACATCATCATCACATTTTTTCAGGTATTTCTTATTTTTGGGATAGCGGGGTCCGTCAAAAGTATGCAGTGTGGGCACTCGTTGGATGCAGAATTAAATTCTACATCCAATGAGCTCTCCCAATTGGAATTTGAGTAAAAACACAGGGATATATGTCAAAAATACGAACAAAAAAGTAGTTTTTTTCATTCTTCCTCCAAAATTAATAACTATTATTTTATTATTTTCCTTACGAGGCCCATTTTAGACCTCAAATTTCCTCTAATGGACCATGATGACGATGATGAACAATAATGATGATGCCGATGATGATGATGATGATTATGACAAGGATGATGACGACGATGATGATGATGACGATGACGACGATGACGACGACGATGATGATGATCACACATACTATGACTATGACGACGACGATGACGAGGAACAATGATGATGATGATGATGAGGATGAGGATGAGGACAATGATGATGATGAGGATGATGACTATGATGATGACGGCGGGGATGACTATGATGACTATAATGATGATGATTATGATGATGATTACGATGAAGAGGATGATGATGACTATGATGATGACTATGATGGTGATGATGATGATGATGACAATGATGATGATGAGGATGATTACTATCATGATGATGATGAGGATGAGGATGACGATGCTGCTGCTGATGATGATTACTATGATGAGGATGATGAGGATGTTAATGATTATGATGATGATGATGACGATGATGATGACGGTGATGATGAATAATGATGGTGATGATGATGAGGAGGATGATGAAGATGACGACGCTGATGAGGAAAAATGACGATGATGATGATGATGACAATGACGATGAGGAACAATGATGTAAATGATGATGATAGGTTTAGTTGAAACTTTGCTTTGATTTTATTTTCAAGCATTTTCAATGGAATGATGATGATGACCATGACGATGATGATGAACAATGATGAGGAGGAGGAGGAGGATGATGACAATGATGATTATGAGGATGATGACTATGATGATGATGATGATGATGATGATGATGATGATGATGAACAATGATGATGAGGAGGAGGAGGAGGATGATGACGATGATGATGACGATGGCAATGATGATGACGACGACGACGACGATGATGATCACGATGACTATGAATATGATGACGATGATTATGATGATGATGATGACTACAATGATGAGGATGATAAGGATTGTGTTATTGACAATGACATTATTTACCATGTGTTATTAACCATGGTCGCCATTGTTGCTACTGTCGTGACCATGGTCACCATTATCGCTATTTTCACACTAGGGTTTGAGGCCATGTGTTATTGACCATGGTCACCACTAAACCTTTGTTAAACCTTGACACCCATCCTTGGTCAGTGTCGGAGGCCTCCCTTACCCTCCACTAGCCATAGGTAAGGAGTCTAAGACCTCATAATGGCACCCATGGGCCTAAAACGAAACTAGTGGTGAGAATTATATTGTAAAAATACTCGTACATGTGTGAATACCAAGACATTGTTGAAGAACGTTAGTCATTAAATGGATAAACATCAGTGAGTAAATGATGTAAATGTTAGGTAGAAACGCGCATGTGTTGGTACACACGTGATCTTATGGATGCGTGCACGCTCTTATACACACTTGCGCACTCATAAATACGTGTGCGTGCACCTATTTCTAGTTTTAAAAAAAGAGAGATCTGGATTCCCGGGGTTGCTACCGATTTTCACAGGTTTTCTACAACTGTTCGCACATTTTGTGCTCCTGAACTTTGCAATTTGGCTCACACTCAATCATCAATTGGACACTCTTTGATCTATTGGATAGAAGATCACTCTTGGAATCTAATAAATATCTTCAGTGGTCTTGGAAGTTAGTGGATACATTCAAACTACAGGTTTTCATTGCAAGAAGAGATCATTTTGAATAGGTATGGTGAATTGTAAATAATTGTTTTCATTCACAAGCTTTTAGATCATTTCATTGATTTATGTTTTACCATATGCCTACAAAAATATCTCTCTCATAGACAACAATTAATTTCACAAGAAGAATTCCCAACTTCACATCTAAACTAGCCTCATATTCTCCATACAAGATGAAGTATGCAATGTTAATTAATATACATTTGCACATGAATATATTTTGATTTCACACAATGATGGCATAGATGAAGTTATCTCTTGAGACTCTTCAATTTAAAAAAAATCCTTTGAAGAAATCATGGGAGAGGGTACATATTGAATAGTTCACCAAGTTGTCCATATTCTCTATACAAGATGAAGTATGCAATGTAGACCAATAATCATTTGGACATGAATATATTTTTATTTCCCACAAGGATGGCATAGATGAGGTTCTCTCTTGAGACTCTTCAATTTGTATTAAAACCTTGGAAGCAATCATGGGAGAGGGTCCATATTGAATAGTTCAACAACTTGTCCATACTCTCCTCTTCATGCTATATTTATCATAACATGCCTTTGAGCTTGACAAGGATGCCTCTACCTCAGTGATTTCTCCTTTTTTGGGAGTATTTGCTACCTCCTCATTATGTAATTAGTCAATTCGTTCTCTTTAGTTAGTGTAACTTAATGAGTGTAATTTATTCAATTTATTCCCAAGAAATCCAAACACCAACTTGTGTCTTCCCTCACAACTAATACGACATATTACGTGTAATGTCATCTCGTCTGAAGGTATTGGACATGAAGAATATTTCACTCATCTTCTTGTGACTTCCAATACTTTTTGAACACAAAGGAAGTCATAATATTAGAGTTGTAATACTTGAAAAATTGACTCTCTTTACTTGACTCAAATAGACTATAGAAATGAAACTTTAGTTCGAACATAAAGAGAAACCTTTAATCAATGTTCATGTATCAATGCCAATAATTACCATACTAACATATCTGTAATTTAGTTAATTATGTTGGAACACGCCATGTTTCTTGCATAATGGAACTAATACCTTATTTGTTTCTTCTTATGCAGGGGTAGAACTCATAGTTTTGATAAAGAAAATTTTGGAGATGGGAAACTCACGTAACAAAGTAAGAAAAACTAGAAGGAATATGCCCATTGAAAAGGAAAATGAGGTAAGAAAAAATGCCAGGTTGGAAATGGACAGAGTGAGACATGGTCCAGACATTTACACTGATATTGCAACTGATCCTAATAAAGTTGATGACATAACAACCTCTGGTTTAGAACCACGAGTGAAGCAATTGCATCCAACAAACCCAACTCAAATTCCAACATCAACACACTCTCCAACCAACAATCCATCAATGAGCCATGCTGAAGCTATTGAAGACATAGGTATATTGAGAGACATTGAATATCAAGCATTGGACCTAGGAGAAATGATTAATTTGCTATCTCTCCAAGAAGACCACAACCATGTCGAGCACACTCCCAATATGGACCAACATGTGAACGAAGCACCACAATAAAGAAGCCCTGGGATTTGTAGCTCATGTCCACCTTCCCTACCTCGACTGTCTAGTGTAAGAAAAAGGACTCCTAGACGCATTCATGTGGATGAAAGTTGTTTGTTAGGCCTTGAAGTTAAGTTTCCCAAACGCACTATTGATTGGCAATGTAGCAAATTAATGAAGGAATATTTTGAATCCAAAGGCGATGCAGGTAAATGTCAATTATTACTATGTTTGTTAAAGTCAAATTGTTTANTATGGGAATAAAGATGGTTAGAAGTTAGGAGGATAACAATCATATTGTTAGAAATCTCCAATCTTCTTTTAATGCGATTGGGAAGATGTCTCATACTAAATATCTTTGTGCAGCTCGTTGTGTGTTATACAAATTAGTTGTAAGCAAGTCCACATGGAAACCTCGCCTCCTTTCAGACACTTCTCACACACTTAAATTAAATAGAAAAACTGTTAAGAAGTACTCTATTATAAGAGAAAATATTCATACTCCAGGTGGAAAAGATTGTTGGGATTTTGTTGGTAGATTGCCTCGTCGAGATATGAAGATAATTGTTTCTTTTAAGAAATTTGTAGAAAAGTTCTAGCATGATCATACCAGAACTTCATCTAACCAAAGAGATGTGCTAAAGCTGAGAAAAACTTCTACTGAACGTGAACCCCACATCAAACACTTCCTTGACACAACACGGACTGAACTCTATGAGAGATTCAAGAATAAGCACACACAATTGAACCATGGCCAAAGGTCCTTTGAGAAATGTAAACCATGGTACATTCGTATATGCATTGATTGGAACACATGCTCTTGTAGATACCATGTAGAATATGAATATTTTTATGACACGTATAAACATATATTTTGTGATTTGCATACTAACATTGAGCATGGACGCAATGAATCCATAATGCCACCGAATACATCGAGATATTTTATCATCAGCATCATGTGTCCAAGGCATGAAGGACAAAAATACTATCGAAAATCATGTCTATATGGGAATTTTTCTAGGTGGAGTGGGTTTTCTCTTTTGAACTGTTGCATTCATGGAAGCGATGAGCATCAATTTGGAAATATGACCGTGGAGATGCATAGCTTCAAGTACGTAACCTATCAATCAAATAGTGCGAAGGAAAGTAAAAAGATTGCATTGGTGAAGTCACAGGTGCAAATGATTATTGCATGTGTTTCCTCTTACATGTTCAATTTCTACATATACATTCCTTAATGGTCACATTCTAATACGACCCTTGTTTTCATGGAAATGGGTACGAGTATGTGATTTCTTTATGGAGTTATACATGAAAACCGAGTAGCATGTTCAACATGTGCATGTAGCGCGATGGCAGGATGAGCAGTACATAAAATGCAGGGACAACTTTCCCATTGGGACCATATTGTCAATTGTGGATTTTGCAGAAAACTACACCCTTCAACAAAAAAATGAAATTCAGAGTCAATACTACCATTCCGACCAAGTCAACATCATGGTACATATTACGTATAGGCATGGTCCTAAGAGCAACATTAACAACAGGATAATACAGAAGGAGACAAACTTTTACATAGGTGATGACAGATGCCATGATCTGCATTATGTGCAACATTGTTTTTCAATTTTCTATGATCAGCTAAAGGAGGGAGATATACAGATGGATCAGCATTGGATATGATCAGATGGTTGTGCGGGCCAGTTCAAAAATGCCCGAGTCTTCCAATAGAAGAGTATGTTACATAAGACTTACAATGTGTCGCATATATGGAACTACTTTGATACCGGGCATGACAAAGGTGAGCATGACGGGGTCAGTGCATGCATCAAGACCACACTATGAAGGGAGGAGATGAGGTTTACCAGAAACCCCCATATCAAAGATGCATAATCCATAGTTCAATGGTGCTCTGCAACAATGTGAGACTGAACAAAAGTGCAACATACATCAACAGGGGCGGGAAGGCCAGTTAGGTATTTTTGGGAAGTGTTTGACATAGATCGATCATGTTCCTATAGTTGTGGCACAGTACAAGGAACAAATGGATTTCATTTGGTTCAAAGCTCAAACAACCCCCTATTTGAAATATGGATGCAGAAACTTGCTTGCTTTTGTAACCCTTGTAGCAGTGGTGAATGGGATGAATGTGAATGCATGGATTAGGTTGATGATTGGGATCATGTGTTAGTTGCAGTAGACCCATGTGTAGTCATTGAAATAAACCATTTAGAGGAAGGCCAGTCAACGATTTTGACAGACTATGACCATATCTCAGATCTTGTACATCCAAGACTCATATATGCAGTTGTTTCCTCGAAAGAATATGAATGTGGAACGAATTATTGGTTGGCACGATGCATTCGAGGTAAGAAAATCCTGAACAGATCATTGACTGATGATGAAGGAAATGAATTTCCTATTGGCTCAATGGTGGTTGAGAGTGAATATATTACACTAGATGGGAAATCAAGAAGAACTAGTGGTCATGTATTCATGGATTACAGACCAAGTTATGTGGTCTATCACTTCACAAACTTGATTGTTGGCATGAAAATTCATCTACAGACAATGTCAAACAATAACTCAACCAAGGTATGTTACTTCTTCCTTCATTCAGAGCATGAGATATTGATGGAGGAAATTAGCAACAGAGAGGATCCATATGGCTATATTGAATGAGATTGGGTAATTGCACTTACACTCCACTAGGGAGAAACCCTAGTTTGCATAATCTAGCCTTGAGGGATGCCTAGGCTGTGCAAAGTTGGGGGGGAGGCCACCTTGGCCATAATATCATTCCACGATCCCAACGAAACCAATGGTTCATCGACCAGATCCATGGTCAATGTTCTATAGTGAATTGCAGTAGGCCTGCAAAAGCCATTTAGGGACGCCTAAGCCAATTCAAGGTCGGTGTCCAAAAACCAATATGGGCAAATATTTTTGACTTCGTTGGCTCCTACAGGTGTGTTTGGGCATGGTTTCCATGGGAAGGCCACCCTTGGCTGCTCGACAGAGGTTCAAGCAGGGTTGGTGCACCATTTCTAGGGTTGCATGGACGCCACTAGGGAAAAACCCTAGTTTTCAAAATATGGCCTGGAGGCATACCCGGGGCCGTGCAAAGTCAGAAGGGAGGCCACCCTGGCCATAATCTAGTGCCATGATCCCAACGAAACTGATGGTTTGTCCATTGGATCCCTAGTCAATGTTCTATGGTGAGTTGCAATAGGCCTGCAAAAGCCATTCAGGGACACCTGACTAATTCAAGGTTGGGATCCAAAGACCAAACCAGGAAGAATTTTTTGATTCCATTGGCTCCTGCATGTGTGTTTGGGCATGGTTGCTGTGTTCAAGCCACCCCTGGCCGCTTGGCACATGTTTTTGCAGGGTCGATGCACCATTGCTAAGGTTGCATGGACCCCATTTTCATGCGACTTTCAACTCGACATAAATCGACAACCGGAGGTCAAATCTACAAACTGTTGAATCCATTGGTCTCCTAGCATGCCATTATCTCTAGTGGGCCCTATCCACCGAGTTTGCATGGCCTAGTGACTTCATTGTGCATTGATTTCGTAAACTAGGGTTTTTCTTAGTTTCCTTCAATGCAACTCTCGCATTGGTGGTTCAACTCTACAAAACCTCCACCGTGCCAGCATTGGTAGTGTTCCCATATCAGAATTTCCCATACACACTTTTCTGAGCCAACGCCATGCAATCTTGCTGCTCTATTTTGTTTTTTGCTCCCAGACCGAGAGTCACCAAGTCTCCCTGAACGACATTTTCATGCGACTTTCAACTCAACATACCTCAGAAACCAAAGTTCATATCGATGAGCCTTCGACTTCTTTGGTCTCTTGGAATTCCATTACCTCTAGGGTCCCTCTCCACCGCGTTTGCATGACCCAATGACTTCATTGTGCATCGGTTTAGTAAAATAGGGTTTTTCTGAGTTTACTTCAATGCAACTCTCACATTGGTGGGTCAACTCTGCAAAACCCTCCACTGTTCCAATATTGGTAGTGTTCCCATATCGAAATTTCCCATACACACTTGTCGAAGCCAATGACATGCAATCTTGCTGCTCCGTTTGTTTTTAACTCCCGGACCGAGAGTCACCAAGTGTCCCTGAACGACATTTTCATGCGACTTTCAACTCGACAAAACTCGGCAAACGGAGGTCGGATCAATGAGCCGTTGAATCTGTTGGTCTCTTGGCATGCTATTACCTCTAGGGGCCCTCTCCACCGCATTTGCATGGCCCAGTGACTTCATTGTGCATTGGTTTCATAAACTAGGGTTTTTCTCAGTTTCCTTCAATGCAGATCTCACATTGGTGGATCAACTCTGCAAAACCCTCCATCGTTCTAGCATTGGAAGTGTTCCCATATCGAAATCGCCCATACACACTTGTTGAAGCCAACGACATGCAATATTGCTGCTCAGTTTTATTTTTCTCTCCCGGACCAAGAGTCACCAAGTGTCCCTAAACGACATTTTCATACGACTTTAAACTCGACATAACTCGAAAACCGGAGCTCGGATCGATGAACCCTCGACTTTGTTGGTCTCCTTGTTGCACTTGGAAAGTCCACATTACCTGTCAGCCTTCCAGCAAACCTGAATCGAGATGCCTTGGCTTATTTTTTTCCACATTTTGGAGGGACGACGCCTTTATCTATTTTGTACAAAGCACCAATGGTGCTGCCCACTATGGGGTAAAAAGTACCAATTCCTTCTTCCCTTGACAAAAATCTAGGTCGGTGCACATACCTTTTCTGCTAGGTCTGCCAATAGGCCAAAAAGGGGAAAAAGAAGGTTCTGGAAGCTTTCGTACGGAAGCCTCCATGGATTCAATTCCTACATGATTGGGAGAGGTGGCATTCGCTTCCCTCACCTATTGGGATCACATTCTATCCATTCCCCAAGTCAATATCATGTGTTTTGGGCCTATAAATGAAGTCTTCATGATGCGAGTGAAGGAGGCCAAATGAAAGTACCCTTATGTTGTTGGATTGAAGTTTTCGTTACAGGAAAGATAGAGTTGGCTTGTGTGTGGAGATATATTCATATTTGTAGAGGATTGTAGATGTTCTTGTAGAGGATAAAGCCATCGAAATCAAGGCTTGGTTGTACTTTATTCTCTTTCATAATTAATACAAAAGTGTTCCCCTTTCCTATATTTGATGTGTTGTTAATTTCAATTCAATATTACATATTCCTTGATCACTAATATGAGTAATTAGTTTATCATGATACTCTCACTTCATGTTTTGTCCCCTGATCTATTTTGTAGGTATCGAACGTTGTGAAGACTTTCTGGAGCAAGGACAAAGAGATTCAGATCTGAGGTATGATGTTATTTTATGTTGTTAATTAATTACTTAAGGAAAGGATATACTATTGTGATTTTTTGTTCTACACTTGTATGTTGCAGGTTAGAGGAACAAACAGTGTCTGCGTCGATTGTATAATTCATGATAACACTCCTAGCATGACATTACCTAGAAACAAATAGACCATATACCTAGAAGCTTTGTACCTACACTACAACAAAGAAACTAGAGTTTCATGAATTACAAGTAGAAACACATATAACTCATACATGAATTATAAGTAGAATATATATTCTAGGTATATAGCCAATTAGGGTTTCATGAATTACAAGTATATAGCCAATTAGGGTTTCATGGATTGAAAGAATTTCCCATACATAGAGATGATGTATTATTTTAGTCTCTCTTATGTAGAACCACTTAGACCATATACCTAAGATACAAGAGAAAATAGCAAAAAAACTAGGATTTCATGAACTACAAATCATAAACCTAAAAACTAGGGTTTATAAATTTACACATATAACTACAAACTAGGGTCTCATGAAGTAGAAATTCACATACATAGAGAGTCATGTGCTATGTTAGTATCACTTATGTAGAAATACTTAAACCATATACCTAAGCTACATGCACAAATAGAAAAAAAAATAGGGTTCACAAATTTAGACATAGAAGTACAAACTAGGGTTTATGAACTCATTAGGTTTATATCATTATATTTGTTAGTCTCACTCAACTAGAAACTAGTAGACCATATACCTAGAACATATGTACCTGCACTACAACATAGCTATGGTTTCATGAACTACAAACCACAAACCTAAAAACTATGGTTCACACATTTTAGACATAGAACTAAAAACCAAGGTTTATGAACTCAATAGGTTTAGATAATTATATTTGTTGGTGTCACTCAACTAGAAACCAATATACCATTTTCCTAGAATATATGTACCTTCACTACAACTAAGAAACTAAGGCTTTATGAATTACAGGTATAACAAATAATTGTATGAAATAGAAGTAGAGACACATACATGAATTACAAGTATCAAGCCAACCAGGGTTTCATGAATTGAAAGAAATTAAAATACATAGAGATCAAATTCTATGTTAGTCTCACTTGTTTATATACACTTAGAACATATACCTAATATACAAGAACAAATAGCAAAAAACATAGTGTTTCATGAACTACAAACCACAAGCCTAAAAAATAGTGTTTACACATTTACACATACAACTATAAACTAGAGTTTTATGAACTCATTAGGTTTTGATAATTGGATTTGTTGGTCTCACTTAACTAGAAACCAATAGACCATATACCTAGAATATATGTAGCTAGAATAAACCATATACCTAGAATAGACCATATACCTAGAATATATGCCTGCAAGTCAATAACCATAATAAATATCTCTTGTGGAAGAGGGGGGTCAAACACTATAGGAAGATTCAATATTTTATTTAATGGTTGGTTGGGTGATTGCGAATAACATTGGATGTAATTTTCCTTTCAATTATGCATGTGGTTGAAGCATGTTAGTGGTGTTGATGGGACATTATCATCATATCGTACAAATTCAACCTCTTTTTCAACCGACATACATTGACATATATGCTAATCAATCCAGTTTTAATGAAGATAGGACTCGCAAACTAAGAATGATTTCCAGCCAAGTCAAAATAGTTTCCTCATTAGGGTTAAATTTTCCCCATTGATTAACATCAACTTGTGCAATTTGTGCATGATAAACCATAGAGAGTATCTCATTTGATTAGTGTATAAAGAATATGTGACATATGACTACAATCCTAGGCATGCTGTTGGAGGAGCTAGTCGGTGAGCCGACTAGTTGAAAGATGAGGAAGAACTTCTGGCTACTGCTGCCAACATCATGGAGGATTCTGAGAAAAACAAGGTATCAATCGAGACCCAATTCAAACAGTTTGTTGAGTCAGGAGCAAAAAAAGGAAGACTGAAGAAGGTAATAACTGCTACCCCACCTGCAATAGGTTCTATTGATCTAACGCTGGACTCACCGAGACCTTCTCTGACTAAGATAACAATAGAGTCAACCATGGCCATATCACCAAGCTATAATGAGATTATTCTTGGAACCCTTAAGGAAAAGATTGATAAAGATGTTGAACTTCAACAATTTATCAATAACTTACTGAATCTATTCAGTAAATCTCAACAGATCAAAACCATCCACAAACTTGTCGAGTCAAGCTTTGCTCGACAAAGCCTCATTCCACAAACTTCATCACCACCATCAGTCATAGGACTTATCAAATCATCATACACTCACAAACCCGACCTGACATCCACCGTAGTCGCCACCCACACCTCATCAGTTACACCAACCTTCCAAAACCATCCATTTAATGAGGCAGGGAGAGGACTACTGACCCTCGAAGGTAATCGAGAAACATTAGATGCCAAAATAGACAACCTCATGGAATATGAAGGAATTGACAATCCTGTCTACCCTCAAACATAATTCAAAGACTCCATACCAACAAATCTTCTGACCACCCCTCTAAATCTAGACCATTCACCATCACCACCACCTCCAGAACTGGAGTCTCATCATAATCCAGAACCACCATCCTCACCACCACTAGAAGCACAAACAACCATAAACCCCATCCCAGAATCCCAACAAGCTAATCCCACCATAGCCCAAGTTCATTCAACTAAGAATCCACCGACTAAAGAACACCAAACAACACAACAGTAGCCAACATCAGTACCGACAGTATCATAAGTGGTCCATAAGTCTAAGCATAAAAGAAAGAGAAAAGAGATAAATAAAAAAGAACAACAACAGAAACAACAAACACTGACAGATATCCACCTTCATCAACTGGGTCAACATCTACAATCGAAACACCAAAGCTGAAAGATGGAGAGTTGGATCAACTCCTGGAAGCACTCACCAAGGAAACATCAACAAGAAATCGAACAAAATAGGAAATAAATGATAAAATGAAAACAAAACAAGTCGAATGCTTGACTAAATGCAGGGCTTTGAAAAAAAAAGTGACACCAGGGACAGCTGAGAGAGACATTGACAAATCATTGAAAAGAGTATACCAACTGTTCGAAAGTGTCATGTCAAACCTACAGACACAGCTGCAGAGTAAGAAAGCTGAAGAAAAGGAAGAAACTTCTACACTACTAAGGAAGCAGTACACAACATTTTTTGAGGCACACAAGGTATTGCAGGACCACTTAGAAGAATCTGTCACCACAGAAGAAGTCCTACAAAGTTGAAACAACTATTATGGATAGGTATTCCAACAGACTCTACAAACCCGTGAGCACATCCAGAAGTTAGAAAAACAACAAGGTTTGGATGACACCATGAGAATTAAAATCAAGGACCATATCATATTAGAAACAACAAAACTAGAAAAGTTAGAGAAACAAGTGCATCAATGGACAAACCAAGTACTCCCAAGCATTAGCACACTCTACAAGATCTTCCCACATATGAAAAAGATCAGTCGTTGGGGCCTGACTTGGAAAAAATCACAGACTGTTCAATTCAAGAGAAGTTGTTGACTCTGTCAAGTCTAACAACCCTGACCATCGATATCCAAAACACTCTACACAGCTGGGCAGAGTTTCAACACCAATTGGCCATCAAAGCAGAAGCTATTGTATAAGTTTGTGTTTAGAAACGACCGTCCATCCGTTTACACAACTTGTGATGTCAAAGAAACATACAATAACTACAAAGCATATTTTTGAGTACCTTCCTTGTTTCTTCGAGATGAATAAAGATTTTGTTCCTAGGGGAGATGTTGGAGGAGCTAGTCGGTGAGTTGACTAGTCGATTCAGTAAACTAATAGGAGATTAGGTCAACCTCGAAAGGTCATGTCAGTTGACCGAACCGACAAGTAGTTAACTATAACCATTTTGTAAATCATATATATTAGGCTGTTAAGCTAGTTGAGAGCTTGGTTCAGTTTTGTACATGTATGGACCTTCATTTGATTCTATAATATAATCTGGTATTCTACCATCTATTCTTGTCTCTTGTCTTTGTATGATATATGATTCTTTATGTGTATTATTGGTAACCCTATGTGATCTATGAGATTACAACACATGCTCATATACAAACAAAAAATTACTTTATAAGATGCCACAAGAGATGGTTAGGTAGTGTTGGTGTTAGGGTTTCCCTCCTAGGTTTAGGGTTTCCTCATTGATTCTAAACCCTAGGTTATGCATGCTAACCTTTAAAATTCAGTTAGGGTTAGGGTTTCCTCATTGATTCTAAACCCCAGGTTATGCATGCTAACCCTTAAACTTCAGTTAGCATATGCCAAAGAAACAAGTACAAGAGATCATTAATTGCAAGTGCTCAACAATATAATAACAAATATGTATGTATTCAATGAGAGTAAGCAATGTCAACTTCATCTTCAAATGATAGAAATTGTCAAATTTATCAAAATAAATGTTTTCCAAGTAGATGTAACAAATGCCATCTAACATCAATCATGTTCAATATGATTCTCAGCTCATCAATACTATGAAATGGTAAGAGAGGATTATTCCAATATCAATTTCTAGCTTGCAAAATGAGACAATGATTACTATGTAAATACCAAAGGCAAACAAGTGCTTTCTATTCCAATTTGGACAATGAATAAGACTATAAAACCAATGATAACTTTCAGCCAAGTATGATTGTCCCAAAATATTACTTCCATTCAAAGTAAAGATGCAATAACTATGTCAATTTCAAGTTTGCAATTAGGAAGACAAATGTTAGGAAATTATACAAGTATAAAACACAATTTAAAAATCACAATTAAGTTTTCAAATCTTAAATAGCTCACCTCAGACGAGACCGTAAATGGTGAGCGGGATACCCTCCTCTGTGATCCAAGTCTCTCAGAAATGCCACCCTACAACATTTAAACAGTAAGATAACTCATACAATTTACTGCCTATGTTAATTTTCGTTAATATTGCATGATATTTTCTTAAACTAATCAATTTCACCATGAAAACAATAGGTTGGTCTTGGGGGCTGGCAGGTGGAGCAGTCGGCTGGTCCTCGGGGGTGGTAGGTGGAGTAGTGCGCTAGACAACCATCTCTGATGCTAGGGTGGATGGCTTAGCGAAGGATGTAGCCACATCGACGTTGGCTAAAAAACCAGGGGGCACGATGAGAGAGGGCGTGGACTGGAGTGGGAAAAGTGGTGATGTACAATGATAAACCCCAACTGGCTGTAGAATAGAATGGGCCACCCTGGAAGAGGAAACAAGGGTGGTGGGGGAATATGGGGGAGGGGGCTGAGGTCTGGGATGGGGTGGAGGGATGGGTGAATGTGGATGGATGGTGTATCATGGTCAGAGGGGAGAGGGTGGAAACATGGGAAATTCCAAGGAAGGGAGTGGATGCATGGGTCTAGGGGGTGTGAGTGAAAGCTGTGACAAAGAAGGGGGAGCTGGATGGAAGTGTGGTGGTGGATGGGAGGTAAGGGATGGATGGAACGGGGTGGGGAGGGATGCCAGGAAAGGGACATGTATGCTAGGGGCTACACCGGGCATATATGGTGGGAAAAAGGCAGTTGATGGAGAGATAGTGACATCGACGTTCCTATGTACTCGGACCTACATACATAAACATGGCCTAGTTGTATATTAGTACATAAAAAATAAAACTATGCAAAGATAATCCATCAAAACTGAAAGTAAATTTATACTTTATTACACGATACTTGCTCATGAGGGGATCCACTAATCCCCGCTGGGGATGGCTTGTCACTCACTCCCGCAGACACCTATGCAAACACAAAAATATTTAGATGCAATTACTAAATATTAACTACATTGGATGAAAATATTAACTACTAACATTAAATTTAATTAATGAAAGAAAACTACCTATGTGTATGGTGTCGTGATGTCCTCTGCAGCTTCCATGGCTCAATCTAGGTTGAAGGAACCAACATACTCCCACCTGGGTGTAGGAGACTCAGCACTGAATAGTTGTACATTAAAACAAATCAAGTCATCAACATCTGATTGCAAGTTAAATTTATTAGAAATTATAAGATTTCATAACGTATAATCAATACTTGAACATTAAATAAAACAATAACTAACTTGGTGTAGGTAGCTATCTATGGCATGCTCCTATGTGGGAACATGGCATGGATGCCTACAATGAGAAAAATGATGTGGTACTAGTTCCATCTAGCTAGATGGATCATCCTAGATACAACCTCTAGCTTCTCTCTCTCCCCCACCACCAGTAGACCGTGCAAAAGTGTGTCACTCGGGGTGATCCTGCTCACTCTGTGAGAACATAGCAGCAAATGTGTTATGCTTGAGAAGGTGTCATGTGGCACGTCTAATGAACTCATGGATCTCTTCTAGCGCTCTACCTAATCCAGGGGGTTGAGGAAGCGGGTTTGGTTCTCACCTAGGTGAAGGAGGTCCTTTAAGTGGGTTCCGGTGGGTGTGAGGTTGATCTTGAGCTGAGCCAAAATCAACGCCCTGCAACTTGGTGATGTCGAAGTAGTTCACATGGAACCCTAACACAAACGCGGCCCACAATTTCTTGAGAAAATACTATGGGACCTTGACATTGTTGCAGGGAGGCTTGTCAAAAACCATGAACCATCTCTTCCTCCAGTTTTCTCTCCATGGCTGGCAGTTACACCAGTCCATGCAAACTCGCCTCTTCCTCACATCTGGAGGCTATCTTGTTCTCGGATCTGTAAATTTGCTCCATAGTTGGGCTTTTGTAATATTCAGGTTTTTTATATCTTCTTTGGATATATGAGTGGCATAATTTTCTCTCATTCGAGCCCTATATTGGCTCAAATTGGTTATCTCTCCGTGGGAAATGTTGATAGACTCTATTATGTTTTGTAGTGATGTGGAGAGGGAAACCCGAGAGGGTTCCCCGGTGTTCTTTAGTTCATCACTCAATATTCTTAACTATTTTAAATCCCTGTGTAATTCATCTTCGGGGTTTTCTAGTGGTTCACCAAATCCATCTTCAATATTTTCTTCGTTTAATTCAGGGTTTATTGGTTCCTCTGATTGGTTTGTTTCACTCCTTTATTGGGATGGTTCATTGGTATTTGTCATTATGTTGAGGTAATTTGTATCTGCAATATCAAATTTTTTCCACTTCAATTCATTTGCAATTTTTTTTAATTTTATATTTTATTTGAAAAACATTAAAGAAAACAAAAAAAAGCAAATACTGCATCATGGGTGTCGTTTTAGCCTGCTTGGAAACTTCTTTTGGGCTTCGCAGGTGTCGTTTTGGCCTCCTTGGACATCGTTTTCGGTAGATTGTGCGTTTGCGGGTTGTTTGTGAATGAAACAAAATTGTTCCCTATTTTTTTTAAACACGGGGACATGCGCACATCCATGTATGCATACACACAAAACACGCTTGCATCTCCAGGGATGCGTGCACAGCCATACACGTGTGCACGTCATTAGGGGCGCATGCACACTCCTGTTTTCCACATTGGCAATCCACATGGAGGTTCACCATTTCCAAAGTAGGAACGCATGTGCGCTTCCAAGGGTGCATGCGCCATCCTATTTTTTCCTCCTAGCATGCTCCCATTGCGTCATAATTGGGTAGAAGCTTCTTGCGAGCACCCCATATATTTTCTAATTTTTTAAGCTTCCCTTTGAGAAGATCACTAACATAGAGCTTGCAATTAATAGCTATATGGTCTATTTTCCTATAATAAAAACACTCAATCTCACTCATACCACTTAATCTCTTTCTCATCAATTTATTTGATTATAGTATGACCATTATATGAAAATATCATTTTTAATCTCTTTTATGTATCCTCTTTTCTTTAGCCAAAAGTGTTGATATCATATCATCCAATGTCTATGAAGACATTTGACATAAAGTGGAAACAAACATTGTTAAAAATTGAAGACAAACTATTTAACAAATGAGTTTTGCATCTCCTACTACCTGTGCACTAACCTGTGTCAACTACCTTATTATCAATTTCAAATTATTTATGTGGTTGGACATATTAGTTTCAATGATCATTTTAAATCAAAACAATTGTAACTTCAATGATAATTTTGCAATTAGTGTTTTTGAACCAAACAACTTACTCAACTCATCCCAGATTTCTTTAAATAACTATTCTATATTAATACTAAGTAATTCCAAATATGAAAAAAACAAGACCAATAATGGATTTGCCTTTGTCATTTGGGCTTTGCCACTCAATCAATTGTTTATCATTTGTAGGTTCTACTTTTATTCCTTTCAAAACAACTCTCTCATGTTGATAATTCACCTTTGATGTTAGAACCTTCTATACCAAATTTAAAATCAATCATACGTGCCTAAGAAAAGAATAAAACAAAGCCAATACGAGATGCTAACGGTCCATCTTTTCTTGCTTCATCAAAATAACACCATAGGATTGACTTGTTAATAAGAAGATGAGTGATACTTCACTGTCCACTCTGCTTAAAAGGTATTTTATATATTTGCATTGGAACCACCACCTGCACACAATCCTATGAAATGAGAGTGTGTTTACTGAAGAACGTAGTCACATTCCTTGTTAAGCAGATATTAAAAATGAAAAGTTACGAAGTTGAGGGATAAAAAGTCAATTCCCCATTAGAAAACTAGGTTCCAAAATAGTCAACAATATTTTCCTTGCACTAGAGATACTGTTTACCCATCATCACTCCCACCTTGCTCTAGACTATTGAGAAAAGTCACAACACAAAAAAGGTGTAGTCTAAATATTCTACATGGGTGTATTTCAGGATGTTAAATCCATGTATGCATTAAAAAAATAATGTAAATGCTTCCAAATTTTGATTTTACAGAAGAAAAAAAAATACAAGATTTCAACTAAAACCTACAAGAAAATCCAAAATGAAAAATAAATAGGCTACTCCAATAAAAAAAAATTGTATGAAGGTTTCAATATCCTTCCAACATAAAGAACATCACTCGGGCTTAGAATAATCGTGCTTCTATAGTTCCTCCCAAGTCAACACTTTACCATTTAAACGGAACTGCATGAGTAATAGACATTTAGGTGGGGCATGATTCTACCATAATTTTTTCCACCACAACTCCGGATTCCCTACCTTAACTTCACACATAAAAAATGACTCAGCTTTATAAAGTATGATCCTCCGACTTTATTATACACATATACCAACTCACGTGAATCATGTCAAAGGACAATATGATCCTTCATTAAATCCTCTACACATTATTCCTATACAGCCTCGAATTGTCCTCGAATCCCTATTTTGACTAAAATCAACCACCCCCATCTTCATACTTATGTAGTCAACTCATTGTCAACTAAGTTTAGTGTACATTTCCCAAGTAAAATAACAATATTAATGCACTCCACTAGAAAAAGGTTACGATGATAACACCCCATAATTGCATAGGCCCCTTATACGAATCTAAGCATGATTACCAGCCCCCATGCACGGAAACAAACAATCATAGGGAACACCAAAGTCAATTTTTTCCATTAGTCTAAATTTCCTTCTTTATTCTCATTCACTCTAATCGTTTCCAATAAAATACAGTGTCAGGGGAAATATACTTCCACTACTATATTTCGACCAAAAAACCGACGCCCGTATTGTCGGATTTTCGACACTTCCCTGTCGCATGTACGACACTATGATTTTTTTTAACCGTCGGTTGTTCAGCGTCGGTTATCCGACATGTTTCACAGCCGTCGGTTAACCGACAGCGCAGTTAACCGTTGGTTAAATGTAACACATCGGTTATCCGACATATAATTCATAATATACTTTAAGCGTAGGTGTCGGTTAAACGACAGTGTAGAAAACTTAAGTGTCGGTTAAGCGACAGAAAGGCCGTCGAAAAAAGCGACGGCAATGAAATTTAAAAAAAAAAAATAACCTTCAATCCGTCGGTTAAGAAATGATTTAGAAAATGTAATTGTCGGTGAAGCGACAGAAGAGGCGTCGGTGAAGCGACGGAAGTCAATTTTTTTTTTTTAAATAGCCTTAATTCTGTGGGTTAAGCGACAGAAGAGCCGTCGCTTAAGCGACGGAAGTCAATTTAAAAAAAAAAAAATTAGCATTCATGCCGTCGGATAAGAGACAGCCATAATAGTTAAAAAAAATAAAATACAAATGAGTTGTCGGATAAGCGACAGCCATAACAATTTAAAAAAAAATACAAATGAGTTCTCTGGCTTGTCACTAGTCTATCGCGTCAAGTTAAGACAATATTATTATTGTGCAATGGTTCCAAATCATTGGCATTTTAAATTGGTTATTATGCAGTTAATGGATGATTGTGATAAAATTCAAAGAACATAAAGTAACTTGTCACTTTCGATGCATTTCAATGTAACCAAGACGAGGAACTATTTTAACACACAACATCCTTGCAATACATTTAGCAAAGGAGGTAAACACCGGATTACTACCTTATATCATCACTCAATCAAGAAGGATGCAACCTCTATCACATTATCAAATCACATAAATAAAAGAGAATTTCTTATAAAACAACATATAGTTTTTATGTCAAATATCAGTTTTATTTTCTTGGTGGTTCTTCAAATAGTCCCTTCCTCCCAATTGAGTCACTCCAGTCCCTTCGTTCGGGAGGGGAAATTCATTATTTTATAAGTGGGGGTTGCCCTTGCCGGGTTAATGTCATATGAAAAAAAATATTGCTTGGACTCTTACAAAAAGGATATTATATTAGGCGGAAATTGGTAGGCTTTTTTCTATAACTGGTAGCCAATCCAAGTATTCCATATTGAGTATCCAAGTCAAGTAACCAAGCCAAGTCCGAGCATACAAAATCGGTAAGCCCAACCGAGCATTCCAACTGATAATTTTTTGATAAATATATCTCTTCTTCTTTCTGTAAATATTGGCAATTGTAATAAGTAAGTAACCCAACCGGTTGTTGCAAGTCAAGTGTTGTTGGGGCTATCAATGTCCTACATTTATGTTAATTTTTTTGGAAGTCTCTAAGTAAGGTATGTTAATTTCCGACCATGTCACATATGGAAAGGTACATCATAATTGCATAGAACATTGCTGTTTACAAATAGTTTTTGAATATTATTGTTCCTCCATGACAGTAATACCAGAAAAGGACAAATATAGGAACAACTATTGAATATCTAGCACCATACCTCTATCATACCTGTGCATACGTTCACCTCCAAGTGGCAGTAAATTTCCATGATCTGGGCATAAAGACAGCACTAAGTAGCCTTGTCTCCAAATTTGGGCATATTTTGATCAGCATATCATGTAGTGATTTCCTGTGGTGGCAACTCTAAAAGACAGTTTTATGTGTGCCAATCAGTTGGATGAATGAATCCTGTAGCATCTCTTCATGATTGAATTGAGGATGCAGCATTGGTATGGTGACTATGATGGTTTCGTCATGTTGAGCAAGTTAGGGAGATGTTAGAAAGAGACATCCCTATTTCATTTGGAAGTTCTTCTCATGGCTTTACAAGGTGCAGTAAAGTAATCTAGAGTACTTCTCAAATGAAAAGACAATTATTTTTTTTTACCAGCAATGGAAATTCAAGTCAAATGAAAGTTGTGCCCTGCTATGTATATATGTTGAATAAATGCATTTTACCTGAATCTTAGGTTCTGCAACAACAAAGCGTTTCAGCAAACGGTTACCAAATGCACGAGATACTGCCAGCACGCCTCCTACCCTCCATGTTCCTGGAAGGACAGGAACCCCAATTCACCAGAAAGGCAATTCTTTCTTTTGGAAACAACTCTGTCAGGCAACTTTTCATGGGATTAACACTTATTCAATTTGAAATAAGTTTCTATATTTAGATCAGATATGGCTAGTTTCCCATTTCTCACATTTCCTGGGAAATACATTTTTTGACTGTCAGATGCCACCCACTCTGGATAGTAATTTCTTGGCGTTTCTCATTTACTATTGCATATTCCTAAGGGATTAGAAGTGACCCTCTATTAATGTCTTAATACTATTATATAGTTATTTATATTACCTTATATTAGGTACACTACAACAATGTCCAAATAGAGTCAAGGGGGCAGTTTGAAGCCAGAATTAGGTAATAAACTAACAAATGCTAAGTTCTAACATTCTCATAAATATCAAATATAGAGGAAAGTAGTGTAGTCGGCATTAGAAGTAAATAGTTGAGGTACTCTATGAGAAAAGACTAATGGAACAAAATCATACATGTGAAATATTACAGGATCTGCAATGAAGAGTTTTAAAATATCAAGAAAGTACAGATAAAAGCCAAACCTCAATGTCTTCACAACTCGCATCTAATGGCATCACACATTCAACTACATCAGCACCTAAGCTTAGCAGTGCCTGTAATTTGTAGGCACGTTGTTGCAAGTCTGTTGAGTGTGATGTCGATAATTCATCAATTAAGGAATGGCACTGCAATATAAGTCCAACATGAAACATGAACGTCAGAATAATATGACAGAAAGAATGGAAAATGCATATTTCAAACAAGAATGTCTGAGAGGCTAACTTGAATATAAGTTTGTTAATGTGCAACAAATGACCAAAAGTAGGTAAACTAGACTGCTCAGTACATACGTTGTGATCCAAGTTGCCAGGAAACTTGGGTACGGGGACGGAAGTAACATAAAATTTGATAAATCATTGTACTGGGCAGCTCTAACAAACAGTCAAACTCAGACATGAAGGTACACTGGAAATCTTATTTCAAACACCTATTTGTACTGTTGTTACAGGCAATAAAAGATTGCAAATTGCCAAATATAGTCCTGGGTTGATGTGAATGTATTTCTAGTATTAAATACATATGTATATTTTTATGTGCACAGAATGTTGCAAATGAATAACATTATTACATGCTTGAGATGAAAATCCAGCCTTGGTTTCTGCTAAATAAATAATGTGAACACATATATATCAACTCTTCACAAATATTGTATGGTTCAGCCCACCTTTGTATTAGATAAAGTTTGAGTGCTCAATATGGTCTTTGATGAACAGTTTTGCTTCTTTAAGCAATAAAATCCTATGAACCCCGACTGCCAAACAGATTTCTTAAAACATATTTACAGGGAAATTATCTGCAATGTGCCATACTTATATGCATTGGATATTATCTCCCAATATTGATTTTCAGTTTTCAGTTCTCCATGATAAATTGTTTTCTCATCCTCTGCTAGTGTATGTGAACAAGTTTCATCACTTGTCCATTCCTTGTAAATAGAAAATGAATATTCATGTTGATTATGTGCCATTTAATTCATATGTTTAACTTCTTTGGTTCTAGTTTCATACCATAATATGAATCCCAATTAGACTCTAATCTAAAAGAGGATTATTTAGTAAAGCCACTGTTCAGTAAACATCTTAGTAGGCCCATACCATGATAATGAAGCAAAAAAAGCTGAGTGAATTTTTGAATGCTTACTGTTCTATTCTATTTTGAACACAATCTAGAAATCATCATCTTGATTATTACTTGCTACATAAATTAAGCAAAAGTGGTGTTCGAATAGAGAAACACAGTGAAAATTTAATCAGAAAGTGTGTGCTTTAACCTAAAGTGCCTTGGAGAAGCCCCAAGATCTTTCTTGGGCACTAAAAAAGTAGAAGCATCCAACCAAAAAGCCAGAATCCCAGTGAATGGTACCTGAAAGCCGTCAATGACAGATGACACAACCACATAAGTCTGGAGTCCGAAGTGTTAAATTATTCACAGTCTTGCAAGTCAGCCAATTGAAAAGAAAGGGGATTACAAATGCGATTAAAATGCACAGCCATGCAAGTAAGCCAACTGAAAAGAACCGGGAAAACAAATGCAGTTGAATTGCCTTGTTTGCTCTCATGTTATGTTTTTGCTCACCACAGTTGCTTCTCTTGCATATTGATGTGTTATTGCTGATTATATGCTCTAGAAGGCGAGCCATCTGGCTGCTGCAAAGAACAAATTACTTGAGAGAAATTTTAGCATTCTGAAGTGCAAGAGACTCTTTTAGCATTCTGAGGTGCAAGAGACTCTGTGCAGCTATCTAGAGTTCTAGTTTTTAAGAGGACAAGTTTTCTAATCCTTACATACAGAACATTAATATAGGCCACAGCAGGCCAAGCTTGTTGCATGTCCAAAATTGGGCACTGGACAATTTCAAGGAAAAATAAATATATGTTTGATACTTCAGGTTTAGCATTTTCTAAGGTAAATATTTTGTCAGATTTGAGATTTCATAGTTTATTTTTTTCTTTGTTAATCATGTAAGAGTGTCTACGTTCAAGTATATTGTCTTTTGGTAAAAACCCGATTCTCTGGTGAGATCCAAGTCTTGAAAATCTACTAGGGTTCACAGGTGCTACTGCCCTTGAATGGATTTTGTACTGGAAGTAGATTTGGGATCAAAGCAAGGCAAGGTGGGGGAGTACACACATACATACAAAATGGGATCGATATTTTTAGTGTGTAAGAAGTATCTTTGTTACTTTGAAACTTAGCAAGCATAAAGGTAAGTGACATTTACTTTACATCCATTACTTATTGAGAGCAATATGTCAGATAAGAACTAGCAAGCAAATATATTGGCATTCCTTACCATAAACTGAAATGGGCACCAAGCTTTATGTTCAGTGAATGATCATATATTCTCAAGCATTCGCGCAATGCTGTAGACCTCATATCCATCTCTGAACTGGCATTTGTCAGCCAACCTTTAAAAACACCCTTGTCTAGAAGATAGAGAATTGTCTTCATGGTGATTTCACATTGATTCTCCATTGGCTTATTGTAATATGGAAGAACATATAATTTCCCACCAATTCTCTTCGGACAGAAGAGATCACTGCCAGCCATCAAGTTGAATATCCAGTCCCGATCTTCAATATTGTGACCATCAATCAATTTTCTCATATCACCAATGTCAAAAGTCAGTTTCCTTGGATAGAAATGAAAAGGAAAGCATCATCAAAAGATCCAGACAACAGCTCAAAGTAATTTATAGTTAATAAGTGGATATGATGGCTAATTTTATTAATATAGTTTTCACATATTAGAAAAATGCCGATTCTGTGGGAGGATATTGTGTCTCTACTCAGAAAATATCAGAGGAAACCAAGAATAAAAAGATTTAGAGATTGGACAGGAATCCCATAATGCATTTTGTAAACTTATTTTTATGTAAAGACAATATAACTATTTGTAATAAACTAAAATTAGTTTGTAAGCATCTTTTGCAAGCATATTTAAAGATACACAGATTTACTGTTTATAAAAGGCAGAAGTATTTTGAAAAACATGGTTAGAGCATTTAAAGTATAAGATATTTACTGGAATGAAGATTTATTTCATCTCCCCTCTCCCCAGAAAACTATCTATAGAAGCAAGACCCTCTTTAGGGAGAATTGCATGGTGCATACATTCCCAGAGGAACTATTGGTGGAAGTGCATGTCTGGAAGTTATATGCATGGCAGAGAAAGGCAATAACTCCAAGGTAGAATTTTAAGGAATGGTTCATTTGCACAATTGCACCTTAGTGGTAGATCATTTCAATATAAGAAAGTGATAATTATGTCACAAGGAAACTTTTTCAGGGGCAGAATCCTTTCAATATTTACAAAATACGATTTCTGTCATAGGGCAATTCTACACAGGAAAAAATCAAGGGAAATCCATATAGGGGTAGTTGTATTGCGCATACAACACGTTGCAAGAGGCACCATCAGTGGAAGGGTATGTGTGGATGCATGGCTCAGAAAGGAAACAACACCAAGCTTTCCCTTACAAGAAGTATATTTCCATTTGCCATTTGTCATAGGGCCTGTATATTGATGCCCTTGGAACTTTGGTCTGTAGTTGCAAGCTTTAGCATAGCTATGAATCTTGTTTCCAAAACCTTGATATTAAATGCTTGAAAAACATAGAGAATTAAGCTATGCATTGCAGCTTGCCTATGCATGTAATGTAATAAATAACCTTTGCACAAAACTCCTATAAGCTAAGTCTGAAACCTTCCTAGAAGCCAGACAACAGCTTGAATATGATAGCTATCAAGTGAAAATCCTCTAATAGCTGATGGCTTCCTCAAGTTGGATCACTGCTGTTTCCAAACGCTGCTACAGGTCTACTCAATGATCCAAACAATCATTTTCAGGGCTTTTATGACTGCTGTTCACCTCTAGATCAGAGCATATGGCTGTAGTATGATGGTTTAAATGCACCCAGAATTGAAGTTTAGGTTCTGATTCTCAGTGGCCAGTTGATGAGCCTTGGCCCTCTGGGTATCATTTTATAGGCCCTAGATAACGAACGACATTCTAGGCAATTTTCATCATAAAAAAAGGTGTGTATAGACATAAAAACTAGATCTAGGACCTGGCTTGAGTCTGAACTTGTTTGGGAAAAGTTTGTGGATAATTGAGGAATAAAACCACATTATTAAGCAATATGGAGGTCTCCTGAGGACAAAAAAGACCTTGATCAGTAAGTCTGGGCCATTCTGAGGCAGTATTGGGAAATACTATAGGTAAAAGCATTGTCAAAGAAGCATTGTTGTGCAATAGAATTTCATCTCTGAGCATCGTTCAACATCAGATCACCCTAATTCTCCATGTTGGGCTGTGCCCAAACAATAAACAATGGGTCTTATGGTCAAAGGGCATGAAGACATCCCTAGTCTGAGCATGTTTTAGACCTAATTCAGCGTCAAATAACAAATATGGGTATCATTTTATAGGCCCTGCGTATTATAATTCATATTTATTGGCAATCTGGGCGCATCTCGAATAATTCTGGCATATTCCAAGCAGATCTTGGAATTTTTCATCATGAAAGGAGGTGTAGTTATGTCTTATTCCAATTCTAAGAACCCATGTAGCAGTAAATGACTTTATTTCCAAGCCTGAGCATGAGCAGCATTAAACAAACAGACTCTCCTTCCTCTCTAAATGTGGGCGGAACTATGTGCAAGGAAGTGATGAAAATGGAAGTCTGGGCATATTTTCTCTTAAAACAGAAACCCTAAGAGGGAGGGCGGTCCACCTATCAATACCTATTGGCTGTTCTGGAGTATATGAAGCTGCACACAGTGTAGAAAGAGGAGATTAGTGGTATCCAATCTATGTTTTAGGCCCTACTATTGTCTGTGTTGTAGACGACATCTCCAGTTAGGGTTCTCTTTTCTATCTTGGAACAGACTGTCACCTGTTGTGAACATTTCCACCACAGAACTCACCTTTGGAAGAACTGTAATGGAAATCTATGGTAGCAGTGGTTGCTTAGAGGCTAAATATTAAATAATTTTGATTAGGAAAGGATGGTCTGCTTTTAGTCCTTGTTGCAACATTTTTTCAGGGTGGCATCTCACTTCTAGATTTCTAAGTAACTTGTGGAAGAGGATGCAGAGCAGACTTCTAGGATGTTTTATGTTGAAATGATGTTCAAATCATCTTTATGGGCAACATTCAGTTTTCTATGACACCAGGAGACGACCACAGCTTGATCTCAACCTAGCGCACTTTCTCTCTTGAGCATCAGTGAACATGCAGTACATCAGTGAACATGCAGTCCTTTCTAACCTACATGCAACCAAAGATCAAGATAGGTTGAATCATGTCACACGGTGGAAAATGTATGACTCCTCAATAGTGAATATATCCTACAATCAAAAATCGAAAATCAAGAACCAAGAGCGAGAAACCTGCAAATAAGGTAAATGAACCAGAAAATACCTCCAACAGTCAAGATCTTGTTACCAAATCCACAAATGTGGAAAAAAAACTCAAAGAAGCAATTAAGGAGCAAGGATGAACCTCCTCACCTCTCCTCCTTCGACCTACAAGTTTAGATGAGGTGGAATTTCATTAGAGTGGCTAGAATAGTGAGTATTTTTGTACAAGGGATACAAGTATATTTATGGAAAACTTATGTATTTTTACTCATAAAAAAATTATGTTATAAAAAAAAGGAAGCATTTCATTATGGCACTGAAGAAATTGGAAGACTTGGAGGAGATAGAAAAAAAGAAATTGGAAAAGGGAAAGAGGCTGCTAGGAAGCAATTTGATTATCAAGGAAACAAAAAAACTAATACAAGGACTTAGACATACTGAAAATAAGATGGGATCATCAGCACCTAGGACAAAGGGGACTTTAAGAGAATGTTATCATCAGTATCAAAGTCACCATTTGCAATTTTGCACTAGTAGCAAAAGTTGTTCTAGACATCAATATTCCTCCAAATAAAGTCCAATAGATGCAAATATTGCAGCAGCAAATGTTCCTAATCAAACTTGAGTAGGATAGTAAAAAATAGAGAGATGGTAGCCTAGGTTTCAATTGATGATCTGTTGGACCTCAACTTATGTGCATTAAAAGTTTGTGTTAAAAGAATGCGTTCAGCAGATTAATTAAATGGAATAGCATTAACAAAAATTAAATACTGGAAATAGATGTAAAACGAACTGATAAACAGATATAAATAAGCACAGAATCAGAGCGTCACAAATAGAAGTTGATAATGGAGTTCACCCCCTCCACTGGGCTACGTCTCTGGGTCCCTCTCCAATGGGTACTGATCCAATTAATCTTTTTAAAATGGTACAAAAATAGTTCTGGAAACAACTTCAGCAACTGTAAATGAAATGCTGTACAAAATCTTTAAGACCTTTCTCTCGAAATTACAATCAGCATTCAAAGATAAACAAAGCTAAAATATAACAGAGAATGTCGACTTCTACAGCATAGCATCTGGACACTTCGCAGCAAAAATGATCTCTAAGCTTCTCATAACAGAGAAACGATACTCTGCGCTCCAAAAAACAATCCGCCCCCTTCTCGGTGGCCAGCCTCCTCTATTTAAGAGTTCAGCGGTTGGGATAAGTAATCGATTCGATTCCATCATCTCAGCTGTTATCTTTTATTTATTTATTTATTATTATTGTTACAACCATGCTAAGCTGAACCATGCAATTCGGCCAAAACGCTGTTAAGCGTTATGATACCACGACGTTCCATATTCCCGAAACGTTGCAACCAAATCCATGCACATATGTTGACTCACAACACGTTGCAATGACCGTTACGCACATATGTTGCACCATACCATAGCATCACACGTAACGTATCCGTTTGATGTCGCCACTAACTTCGCGATGTCGCAGCAAGTCTGTCACAGCTAAATCTGTGTCACAGCTATGTCTGTCACAGCAGTGTAAAAAGTCTGTCGCAGCTCAATCTGTGTCACAGCTCAATCTGTGTCGCAGCTCAATATGTGTCACAACTCAATCTGTGTCATAGCTAAATCTGTGTCACAACTCAATCTGTGTCACATCTCAAACTGTGTCATAGCTAAATATGTGTCGCAGCTCAATCTGTGTCGCAGCTCAATTTGTGTCACAGCTCAATCTGTGTCGCAGCTCAATCCGTGTCACAGCTCAATCTATGTCATAGCTCAATCTGTGTCATAGCTCAATCTGTGTCATAGCTAAATCTGTGTCACAACTCAATCTGTGTCACAGCTCAATCTGTGTCATAGCTAAATCTGTGTCATAGCTAAATCTGTGTCATAGCTCAATCTGTGTCACAGCTCAATCTGTGAGTTAAAACATATGTTATGTTCTTTTAACCATAGATTAAATACCATTGTACCATATTGGATCAGTGTAAATTAAAGATGAATAATCCTCCGGATCATTCCTCCCCATTGGAGAGCTTTTGGACCACCAAAATCCTGAATCATTCAGCAAGTAAGTGAGGGTAAAGTTCCCTCACTTTACCAATCTCCATCCATCTTGCTTTGCTTAGATGCATTCCTTTCAGCCCCACTCAAGGGTACTCAGCGTTCCCCCTTCGTGAAGTCCTTACATTTCTGTCTAGAATAACATCATCCTGCAACTCTCTCATATATTCAGGTGCCAAATCATCAACTGAAGGAATCTGTACGTTAGTTTCCTCATCCATGATCATCGGAGGCTTATATAATTTAAGATTCTCAACATTGACAACTGAGTAAATTTGCATGTATGGAGGTAAATTCAAGTGAAAAGCATTAGTACCGATATTTTCCAAGATCTCAAAAGGACCATACCTGATAGGCTTAAGCTTTTTACCTTCACCTTTCATTCTCTCTTTGGTGATATGTAACCAAACTCTGTCACCAACCTGAAATTGATGATCAACTCGATGCTTGTCATGCCTGGCTTTGTACTTTGCCTGGCTCTTCTCCAACTGTTCTTGAACTGCCTGCTGCACTGCTTGGATTCTCTGAATGAACTTTAAAGCTTTATCTGCATCATGATGTCCATCCACTGCATCTTTGCCAAAAGAGAAGTCCATCGGTGTTTTTGGCAGATAACCAAAACAAGTTTCAAAAGGAGATTTTTTTGTGGAAGAATGAACTACATGATTGTAAGCATGCTGTATATACTGCAATTGCTCATCTCAAAGTTTAGGATGCTTATTACAATATCCTCTGAGCAGCTGAACCACTGTTCTGTTCACTACCTCTGTTTTCCCATCGGTTTGTGGATGAAAAGCTGTACTTTTCTTCAGTTTGGTATCCATAAGCTCCCATAAAGTTGACCAGAATTTTCCCAAGAACCGAGAATCTCGATCTGATATAATAGACATGGGTAGCCCAAAATGTACCCAAACATTTTGGAAGAATAAAAGAGTTGTTTGTTCAGTAGTGATCTTCTTGTTACATGGCATCAAGATACACATTTTGCTGAACCTATCCACAACAACATATAGGTAATCATGCCCTTTTCTAGTCATAGGTAGTCCTCCTACAAAGTCCATGGAAATACTTTCCCAAGGACGAGAAGAAACTGGAAGAGGAGTGTACAAACCCAATTTCCTATTGCTAGGCTTACTTGCTGCACACATAACACAACCTCTTATATATTTAGCTACAGTTTCTTGCATTTGAGGCCAATAACAATGATTCTGCAATACAGACAATGTTTTGGTTACACCAAAATGTCCTGCAATCAATGAACTATGCGCCTCTCGGATCACATGCACTCTTTATTTCTCTGGAATACAGAGTTTACCGAGATGATACAAGAGCTTTCCATGCACAAAATAGTTCTCTTCCTGTTTACCATGTATCAATGATGCATATACTTTCTTAAAATCTTTATCTTCTGCATACTGTTCAATATAACTTTCATGTGTTAATGAACTGTTTTGAAGAATGATTGAAGCATTTGTAGGAGGCCTTGATAACATGTCTGCTACCTTATTATGAATTCCTTTTTTGTACTTAATTACGAGATGAAACTGTTGTAAGAATCCCATCCATCTTAAATGCCTACTTTGTTGTACTTTAGTTTGAGATTGTAAATATTGAAGTGGCTGATGATCAGTATGTATAAATGTTTCTTTTCCCATGATATAATGTTTCCACTTCTTTACACTCTGTACTAAAGCATACAATTCTTTGTCATAGGTCAGATAGTTACTTACCGCAGTAGATAATGTTTCTAAATGGTAACAGACTGGCTTCCTTCCTTGCATCAAAACTGTTCCCATGGCAAACCCGCTGGCATCGGTTTCGATCTCAAATGGCTGCTGCAAATCTAGCAATGTCAGAACTGGTGCTGTGCTAATCTTTTCCTTCAAAGTGTCGAAGGCTCTCTGATGCTTGCCTCCCCACTAGAAAATCTCTTTAATACTTGTCAATGCATGTAATAGAGCAGCAATGGAAGAAAACCCAGAAATGAATTTCCTCCAATACTGAACCGCACCCAGAAAACTTCTGATTTCGGTAACGGTGTTAGGTTGTGGCCAGTTTACAATGACAGCAACCTTGGCTGGGTCCACTCACAGGTGGCCTCCACCAATGACATGGCCTAGATATACTAAAGAAGTTTTAGCAAATTCACATTTGGACATTTTTACATAAGGCTTTTCCTTTCTTAGTACATCTAAAATTTTCTTCACATGTACAACATGCTCTTCCCAAGTTTTGCTAAATACCAGGATATCATCTAGATATACAATTAAAAAATCATCAATGAATGAACGAAAGACATCATTCATGACCCGCATGAAAGTATCAGGAGCGTTACATAGCCCAAAAGGCATTACAAGCCATTCATACAAACCCTGTTTTGTTTTAAACGTTGTTTCCCATGCATCATTTTCATCAACACGGATTTGATGATACCCACTACGCAGATCCAATTTTGTAAAATAAATTGCATGTTTCAACTGATCAAGCAAATCATCAATACGAGGAAGAGGATACCTGTTTTTAATGGTGATTTTGTTAAGGGCCCTGTAGTTGATACACATCCACCATGACCCATCCTTTTTTGGAACCAAAACTATAGGAGAGCCGCAAGGAGAAGTACTGGGCCGGATGACCCCCTTCTCAATCAGCTCCTAAAACTGCTTCTTGATTTCCTCATTCTACATTACAGACATCCGGTACATGGCTATGTTCGGGAGTGGCACATCCTGCTGCAAATGTATCTCATGCTGAATCTCTCTCCTCGGTGGTAACCCCTTCGGATCTTGAAACAAATCATCATACTCAGAAATGATGTCAATCAGTTCAGATTTATGCTTAGGGTCACATTCTTCAAAAGATTTAGAGACTTCATCATTTTTCATCTTAACCATCATCAACACAAAATTCTTACTAGCATTTACCAACCTCTTCATTTGTCCTGCAGAAACTATTGCTAGATTGGTTTTTATCTTATGTGCTAGCACAATATATTCCATACCTTCTTTAAAAAGATGATACTTATTCTGCTCTCTATAAAAGGCTGCTTTCCGGTCATACAAATATGGACTCCCAAGTACAATCCCGCAAATGTCAAGTGGTACTACATCCAATTCTACCTCATCTCTAAACTTTTCAGTAATTGCAAATTTTAATACACATTTCTTTGTAACTTGCAATTGTGTATCATTAGTAACCCAACCTAGAGGATAAGGCTTTTCATGAGGCACAGTAACTAAATGCAATTTATTAACCACTTCTTCTGATATCAGGTTTACTTGTGAACCACTATCAAACAATGTATCAATCTTTGTGTGATTTGCAATGACACGAACATGAAACAGTGCACTTCTATCTTTATCGTTTTGCTTAGAAGTAGATGGAAGACTTGTACTTGCACTAGAAATGCATTGTGCATCAATGGGAAGTGAGATACTTTTATCCTTACCTTGGATTCCAACAGCTGTAACCTTTGTTTCATCACCTGAGTCGGATCCCAAGTCTTGAATAACGGCTGCAGTAGCTTTTGCTTTCCCTTTATCTTTGTTTCCTCCGTACTTCTTTGGCCTTAACTCCGGATGAATTTTCCAACACTTAGAGACATCATGTCCCTTCTGACAATGTGAACATGTAGGCTTTTCACCCTCTTTCTTAACAGTAGCCGTCTTCTTTTTCCCCTTGTCTTGACCTTTCGATTTGCTGTCAAATTTAAAAGATTTCTTCACAAAAGTATCATTAACATGCTTACCCCTGGCTTCTAAATGGGTATCTTGAACACATACATCATCCAAATTACTGGGATTAAACATCAACAAGGTATGCTTCAAATAAAAATGCATGCCACCAATGTACTTAAGAAGAGTTTCCTGTGTATCTAATGAAACATTCAATGCAATAGCCCTCTTTCTGAATTCATGAGTATAGTCTTGAATGCTTTGTCCTTTAGCTTGTCGAAACATTTGCCAACCCATGGTTAATTATTGAATATGGCCTAAAGGATAAAATTGCTTCCTTAATACTTCAATGAATTCATTCCAAACTGAAATAATTTTACCATTCTTTCGAAGATCTTGCTGAATCTTTCTCTCCCACCAGGTAAGAGCCATTCCACTCATCCTCAAAGTGGCCAATTGAATCCTAGAAGGGTCATCATTAATGCCCTGCACCCTGCAATATACCTCAAGCTGCTTGATCCAATTGTCTAATTTTCCAGCATCTGCATCTCCATTATAAATAGGTAATTCAAATTTGACATCTAATTTGAAATAAGGCATATTAGGACTTGCATTATGAGAAGAAGAAAAAGTCTGATTAGTGTTAGGAGGATCACCATCACCTCCTACTCCTTTACCCTTTTCTTCAGGATTCACTTCTGCATCTCTGGATGAAGATCCCTCTTCTTTTTTCTTCCTCTCTGCTCGCTCATTGAGTAGAATTTCTAGCATGGCTTTCATACTCATAAAAGCCTCCACAAACTCTGTTTCAGAAATGACAGGTTTTTCCTGTTCGGTATGTCCTTCTTCTTCCCCTCATGGAGAAGCCATGGTTCTTGAGAATGTACCCTTGGAGCCAATCTCAGGATCTTCTTCAACTAATTCTCCTTCACCACGCTTTAACCTGGACCTGGTAAGCATTCAAAAACTTGCACAACAGTCAACCAGCTCTGATACCAAATATGATCCGTCGGACCTCAACTTATGTGCATTAAAATTTTGTGTTAAAAGAATGCGTTCAGCAGATTAATTAAATGGAACAACATTAACAGAAATTAAATACTGGAAACAGATGTAAAACGAACTGATAAACATATATAAAGAAGCACAGAATCAGAGCGTCACAAACAAAAGTTGATAACGGAGTTTACCCCATCCACTGGGCTACGTCTCTGGGTCCCTCTCCAATGGGTACCGATCCAATTAATCTTTTTAAAATGGTACAAAAATTGTTCTGGAAACAACTTCAGCAACTGTAAACGGAATGCTGTACAAAATCTTTAAGACCTTTCTCTCGAAATTACAATCAGCATTCAAAGATAAAGAAAGCTAAAATATAACAGAGAATGTCAACTTCTACAGCACAACATCTGGACACTTCGCAGCAAAAATGATCTCTAAGCTTCTCATAACAGAGAAACGATACTCTGCGCTCCAAAAAACAATCCGCCCCCTTCTCGGTGGCCAGCCTCCTCTATTTAAGAGTTCAGCGGGAGGGATAAGTAATCGATTCGATTCCATCATCTCAGCTGTTATCTTTTTTTATTTATTTATTGTTACAACCATGCTAAGCTGAACCACGCAATTCGGCCAAAACGCTGTTAAGCGTTATGATACCACGACGTTCCATATTCCTGAAACGTTGCAACCAACTCCACGCACATATGTTGACTCACAACATGTTGCAATGACCATTACGCACATATGTTGCACCATACCATAGCATCACACGTAACGTATCCGTTTGATGTCACCACTAACTTCACGATGTCGCAGCAAGTCTGTCACAGCTAAATCTGTGTCACAGCTATGTCTGTCACAGCAGTGTAAAAAGTCTGTCGCAGCTCAATCTGTGTCACAGCCCAATTTGTGTCGCAGTTCAATCTGTGTCGTAGCTCAATCTGTGTCACAGCTCAATCTGTGTCACAGCTCAATCTGTGTCATAGCTAAATCTGTGTCGCAGCTCAATCTGTGTCGCAGCTGAATCTGTGTCATAGCTAAATCTGTGTCACAGCTCAATCTGTGTCACAACGAAATCTGTGTCATAGCTAAATCCGTGTCATAGCTCAATCCGTGTCACAGCTCAATCTGTGTCACAGCTCAATCTGTGTCACAGCTCAATCTGTGAGTTAAAACATATGTTATGTTCTTTGAACCATAGATTAAATACCATTGTACCATATTGGATCAGTGTAAATTAAAGATGAATAATCCTCCGGATCAATTGATGTCATATTTAGCCTCTTACTATAGTTTGTCATTTAGTGCTTTTGTTATTGGCATTAACAACAAAGCACATGGTCAAAAATGTCATGAAGTGTTCTCTAAGGGGTCACAGCTAGTTGGCAAATAGTTTCCCACAACCATTGTGTACAAGTCACCTCGATGAGTATAAAAGGCCCTCGTTTTTAAAATGAAGGTGTCATCAAGGACATTGGGCTGTAAACCTCTATTCTGTTGACCACCTTGTCTAAATGTGTAAACCATTGTTATTATTGATAAAGTTGTACCATTCTTGACAGTCCCTTAAATCTTACTTCATGTGCTCCTCCATTTATTTCACATGTATAGACTACAATGTTTACTCTTTTTCAATGTGATTCACCAGACAGGAAATTCTTTCTTTTGGAAACAACTCTGTCAGGCAACTTTTCATGGGATTAACACTTATTCAATTTGAAATAAGTTTCTATATTTAGATCAGATATGGCTAGTTTCTATATTTAGATCAGATATGGCTATCGAGCTATCATCCAGGATCACCATTTTTAGGAAAGATGTAGATAATCTTCAATTCAGAACCAAAGCCAATTGATAGATCTCCTTACTTATGTAGACAGGGAGCTCTTGTCAGGCCTATTTTTGGCTCCTAGATGTAACAATTTAGATGTACATGTAACTTGATTTATACTGTAATATATGTGGCATTTTCAAAGCACAAGAACACAGTTGGCTGTGTCATGTCTACTACAAAGAAATTCCACACAAAAAGCTAAAGAGTTATGGAATTTGAAGGCAGTCCTCCTTTCAAGTTTTATTTTCATACCTTCCAACTAGGTTGACCAACTTTGTCACCCATGAATATTTGACAGTATTGTCATGTTGGAGGCTATTTTTCAACAAGGTAGCAATTCTTATCAAGTCACTTTCCAAAATATTCTGTTAAACATATGAAATGAAAAACCTGCATTCGAGGTGGAACCTCCTCATGTGAAGACAGATTCCTTTATGTTTTGTGAAGAACAATACACATTTTAAACATCAATGCATTTATACAACTAACAGTTTGGCCACATTGCATGGTAAAAATATGAATCTGTTAAACATACACAGCAATTTGGCCCACAAATAATCTTAATCTTAACCTTAACCTTAATCTTAATCTTAATCTTAACTTAATCTTAACTGGATACAAATACCTTAGCTTGGAAAATCTTGGTCAATG
>LPNX010787279.1:2500-26527 GCA_001517045.1 Pseudotsuga menziesii
ATGATGATGATGACGATGATGAAGGTGATGATGATGATGATGATGAATGATGATGAGGATGAGGATGAGGATGCGGATGGTGATGTTCATGATGTTGACGGTGTTGATGATGATGATGTTGATGACGATGATGAAGGTGATGATGATGATGAGGATGATGATGATGATGTTCATGATGAGGATGGTGAGGATGATGATGATGATGAGAATGATGATGATGATGTTCATGATGAGGATGGTGAGGAGATGATGATGATGTTCATGATGTTCATGATGTTGATGATGAGGATGATGTTGTTGATGTTGATGGTGATGATGATGAGGATGATGATGATGATGTTCACGATGTTGATGGTGATGATGAATGATGATGAATGTTGATGATGATTATGAAGGTGATGATGATGATGATGATGATGAATTATGATGATGTTCATGATGTTGATGGTGATGATGATGAGGATGATGGTGGTGATGATGATGATGATGTTCATGATGTTGATGGTGGTGATGATGATGATGATGATGATGGAAATGATGGAAATGGTGATGATGATGATGATGACGATGGTGATGATGATGGTGATGATGATGATGATGATGATGATGAAGATGATGGTGATGATGATGAGGATGATGATGAGGATGTTCATGATGTTGATGGTGATGATTATGATAAGGATGATGAAGGTGATGATGATGGTGATGATGATGACAATGACGACAATGGTGATAATGTTGTTGTTGATGATGATGATGATGGAAATGATGGCAATGGTGATGATGATGATGATGACGATGGTGATGATGAAGGTGATGATGGTGAAGATGATGATGATGAAGATGTACATGATGAAGATGATAATGATGATCATGGCGATGTTGATGATGATAATGATGATGATGGTGATGTTGATGATGAGGAAGGTGATGATGATGACAAGGAGGATGATGATGATGATGACAACGATGGTGATGAGGATGATGTTCATGATGATGATGATGACGATGGTGATGATGATGTTCATGATGTTGATGGTGATGATGATGATCATGTTGATGATGATGATGATGGTGATGATGAAGCTGATGATGACGATGAGGATGAGGATGATGATAATGATGATGAGGATAATGATGATGGCGATGGTGATGATGATGATGAGGAAGGTGATGATGAATTATTTCACTACAAGAGGGATTTATTATTTGTGTATCATATAAAGCACCTGTGGGAGCATCAGATGTCGCCATTGAAGGAGCTAAGGTTACCACTATTGGCATGATACTGGAGACATGATGCATTGGAAAATTGTAGCAGGTCATTAGGGCTATGGAAGAGGTTGCAGTAGGTCACTAGTGGAAATCCATAGGCATTGTTATGTACCAGATCCCTCTCTCCATTACCAATCAGTGTACAATTAGTAACTAGTTTAATACTAATACTTCTAGTAGTAATAGTATACACACACATTCTATATCATTTGTGTGATACCAATTGATGTATTTTAGATTAATGAACCTACAAACCTTATGTTATATGTGGAGTGTACACCAACTTGAAGAATAGAAGCATTATGATCCCAAGCATTATGTCAAAATTATGTTGGCGCTATTTTTTGGTTTCACATATCGCGCACGCAATTTATATGAACATAACGCGCTCGCGTTTTGTGTTTATATAACGCGCACACGTTTTGTAGTGTTAAATCGCGTGCACGTATTGTCAAATTCAAATTTTTATTCCCTCCAAACGATAAGGCCAAGCCTCCACCCATGCTTTCATGGAATTCCTATTCCTATGTGTCTACTTTGTACTTTGCTTCGGATTAACATGCCTATGCCTTGGAGTATGATAAACCATGGCAAATTCAGCATTATATCCATATTTTCAATATGCTCGTGTTTAACGGTTCGTCTGATTGTGCTGCACACCTCCATTTTTTATGAGATTTTAGAAACAGATATGGTTTTTTTTGCAGATTCTAAATATGTAAATTTTAACAAGAATACATAATTTTTTCTATTTTTTTCTTATTTATCTTCTGTCATCACTCCTCAACTCAAAAAACACACTGTTAGTGTTTCTCCTATAACTTTTTCAATTCTTGATCACTTCAAACAAAATTTTAATGGCGTACAAGTAGACACTAACCTCTACGTTCTATCAAAACCCCATTTCATTATTTTTGCATTAAGACCTTCAAAGGCTGCACCCACAAAACACGTACCATTTTCGAGGTTTTCTCATTTAGACAATTATTAAAATATTATAAAATTACTAATTTAATTTTCGAAAAATAATGCCACACTAGTGCTATGGGTTCTCTACATGGATGTCAATTTTTGTAGCTTGATTCGATCATTTAGGCCCTCAAAAGATGCACCCACAAAAACATATACCTTATAATTTCCCTGAAAAATAAAAAGTGTCTGTTAGGAAAAATGAAATTTGACATAGCTATGCAAAGTTTCGATACATAAAAGTTATATATTCAGAAATGTGATTCAATTTCCTACATTTCATGTCTTTTACTCAATGCAAGATATTTTGCATAAGTATCTCAAAAAATCCAAGTAAGTTGAGGGATGCCTGATTTTTCAGGTTTCTATTGCATCTAACGTGCACACAAAGGTCCCTCATCTTCTTGCACAGGCCCACAAGTCTATTCATGCTGTGAAATAAGGTGAAAACGATTATTTACGGTCATTTCTCATATATTTGTTAGTAAAGTGTGATATTAAAAGAAGAAAATATTGACAAAATTATTTGAAAATTAAAGAACAAACTTAACATGTGTATGATTTCTAATGACATTGAATGATCTAAGTGGATTTATGAGCTATAAAATAAGATTCACAATGGTTTATATGATTGATGGCGGGTCCCTATTAGATGTGGTCAGTTAAATGTCCATTTTGAGTTTACCATCCAACTTGGGATGTGTAAGGGTGGCTTCATAAGTCCTGAAATTCTGAGTTTGAGTAACATTGTTAAATGTTACTAATGTTTCCATCAATCCAAGAAGATTAAATTAAAGAGTATCTTTCATTTTCCTTTCAAAAGTATCTTAAAAATGGAAAGAAACATTACATACCTATGGGTTAAACATAAACTAAATCAATACACAAAATTGTAAAAATATATCTCTTCACCTAATGTTTTCAAATTTAAAAACTTTATGTACAGAAGCCTGTTGGAGGAAACGTATTTTCACCTATGCCACGATTTAGAAGTTTGATGTAACTTATTTTCACTTATTTTCCTAGACTTTCTTTCATCACATAAACTTATATTATCTACACACAACTCTCTCTCATTTTTGAAACATATCGTCGATGTTTCTTTTCCGCATCTTTGGGAGTATGCTAGTTAAAGTGTTTTGTAATTTTTATCCTCACTAAATGGAATAAATAAATAAAACTTCTTTCGATTACAAGGCTCACACTATTTCTAGGGGCTCACACTTTTCAGAATAGTTAAAGCACTAGATCTTATTCTATTCTAGAAAATGGTTCTTCACACTTCTCTAAAACTTATTTGTGATTTTTATCTTCACTAAATGGAATAGATAAAGAAAAATTATTTCGATTGCAAGGAACTGGGTTTTCCTTAGATGAGTGAGTGATTTTTCCTTCTGTAATAAAGCAAAGTACATCATAATAACCGATGTTGAAATCAAATGATCGATAAAGGACATAAGCAATGCTAGCAAATAAACATGCAACAATATCTACTACACATTTGATCTATTAAACATGCAACAATTTCTATGACACATTTGATATATTAGTTAAATTTTATGTTAAATGATTGACAAAGCACAAAAGCAACACCAACAATTAAACATACAACTATTTAAACAATATTCACAATTTAACTAATTTAATTAACAATTTAAGTGATATGCTATACAAGTTAACGACAAAAACATGGCCACCTACATTGACACTTGTTAATTTATTACAACCCATAAGTTTAGGTCCATATTTATAGCTATTTGTCAATGTTAACGTGATGTGCACCTTATACACGCTAAGGTCTTCAACTTAGTCACAAGAATGAAACTAAAAGAAGAGGTTGGGGTCGCATCAAATCCCTATCCTCTATTCAGCATCATGCAGGTGGGTGAGCCAAATATGAATAGTAGGAGTTATTGTTTATTTGATTATTCATCCTTGTTTGGGGATTATGTAACTCACCTATTTCTTTTCGCCTTATTTCTTATTATTTTAAAATGGGTTTGGAAAATACATAAAAAGTTTATAAGCCAAAGAGATAAAGAGCTTCATTAAAAGGGTTAAGCATATTGCTATAAAGGAAGTCAACCAAGCGAGATCAATGAGAAGGTATCTGGCCCACTCGAATAAAAGTCATATGAGTAGAAGTGGGTTCGAATCAATCAATCCAATTAGTATTCTCCTCATTATTATATTTGCAATTAAAAATTACTCCTATATTAATTAATTCCCGAGAGATTTAGAAAAATAGGGAAGTTTAAATCCAATCCCTTCCCTACTATGTATTAAGCGGCTTCCCTCATTTTCGATTAAGCACAAGCGAAAATTTCATTGAATTTTTTCAAGTGGCTTCCAATTTCATAATTTACTTTTAATTCTTGCTCACATGGTCATCCTCAATTTGAATAGATTTGGTGGGGCTATGCTTAAAATAATTGATTGATAATTTTTCAAAGGTTTTTCAACTATTTTTCAGATCATAACATAGTGGGGAAGTGGCTATTTTTCAGATCATAGCAAAGAGGGGAAGTGACGAAGAATTACCGAGCATATCTACCTTTATCTTTATCTTTGGTTTTTGTATAAACATATTTTTGGTTTTTGTATAAACATATTTGAGCTTATTTCGTCCATAATACTGAACCATCTTCTCCGACTGGCTGTCCAATGCGCTTGTTTCCTCGTCGAGGAGTAATATGCTCGGATTCTTTATGATCGCCCTCGCTATCACAATCCGTTGCTTTTTACCTCCCTATAATTTCACTCCTCTGTCTCCGCAATTTGTTTCGTATCCCTCGTCAAAAGAGCTGCACAAAATGAAATCCAACTTATTTTCACTGCCCTTATTCAATCAATCCCTCTTTTAATGCAGAAACTATTTGTTTCAAATTTTCAATTACAACTAATTAATGAATTGAACGAACAATCTGTTTCAAATCCAGTATTTACCTAATGAAGTCGTGAGGGTTGGCAGCCTTTGCAGCTTTGATCATCTCCACCTCAGTTGCATTCTCTTTTTAATATAGAATGTTGTCTCCCATGCTTCCCGCAAACAAAGTGGGCTCTTGACCTACAAGAGCTATTTGCTTTCTCAGACTCTTAAGATTGAACTTCCTGATGTCACTGCCATTGATACTGAATGATATCTTTAGTGGGTCGTAGAATCTTTCAACCAATCCGATGATGGTCAATTTTCCCGATCCGCTTTGTCCTACCAGAGCTGTGATTTTGCCTGCTTTAATCGTTAAGCATAAGTTCTTCAAGATCATAACATCTGGACGAGCTGAGTAAGCAAAGTATACGTGTCTCACGTCCACGTTTCCATCTATACTATCTATTTTCTCGGCCCTCTCATCGTCTGGGTTTATGCGGATCTCTCTGTCCAGGATGTCAAATACAGATTTTACTGTATCAGATCCTTTAGCTATGTCGTTGCTCATACTTCCTGTATCTGCTATCACTTTTCCAGTGGCCACGAAAATGTAAAAAACTTGGAAATTTTTTTTGAAGTTGATTTCTCCTTTGTGCTCCATACCAATAGTCCAGAGTTACATTGCATAGAATGATGCATTGTGACAGTCTAAGAGAAAATCCTGCAAGCAAAGATTTTTTGATACTCTTTCTGCGAAGGCCTTCTTGAGACTTTTGGAACAGACGAAGAATCTTCTTTTGTGAAGAGAAGGCAATAATAGTACAATGGTTAGAAATAGCCTCTGCTGCGAGTTGACTTCTTTCATCTTGAGATTTGAAGGACTTTTGAGACATGGCCTTGAGGATAACCTTTTTAGTGTAGACACATAATACTATGAAGGGTTGCACTGCCATTATTACAACTGCAAGGCGCCATGCTATAATCAAACCCATCAAGTATGCTATTGTATAAGTAATGATATTGGATCTCCGACCATAGATCTCACCTGTAATACGTATAACATATTCGAATCATTAAAAAATCGTAACACAATTCATAACTTTACCAGACATATTAAAGCTTTCAGCTCAAATGATTGCCACATTAGCCTCGGTTGCAAGTTTGGAATCTGGAGCAAACAAATCCACTAGAATTATCCTTCTTATCGAACCACTCAACCTCTAATGTAAGGATATTGGATAGCATCCTCTCTCGAACCCTTTTAGTGAGATATTCCCCCATAGATGCAAAATTGTAATGCTCCAAAACATTTACTAACACGGAGATTAGTCCCAGCCCCATAGAAATGGAGCAGTAATATTTGGTTTTGGATTTGATTTGTTCATGGTAGTGGCTGAAAAATATAGATATAACTTCCCCAATAAAAAAAGGCAAAAACAGGTTCAACAGCTCCAAATCCTAAGGCTCTTGAACAGCCTAATAGAGCATGCTTCCACTCCGGAGCATTTAAAAGGAATAGTCGATGGAATGAAGGGGCAGAAGGAAGCGTATCTTCATGTACCAGTCCTGCGTATATGATTGAACACCTTGCCCACAAAAGCTGGCCCTCCATATTGGGGCCTTCTAATCTTTTATCTGACTTATCTGTCGCGGCCTGTTGCAGTTGCACCAGAGTAGCGTATGATCATTCGGGCTTATATATCAGACCTTCATGTGCACCTGTCTCGATCACATGACCACCTTGAACCACTGTAATCATGTCCGCATTCCTGATGGTGGAGAGGCGATGAGCGACCATAATAGTTGTTTGTCCAAGTGAAGCTTGGTCTAAAGCATCTTGAACAATCTTCTTTGACTCTGCATCTAGAGCACTTGTGGCCTCGTCCACAACACAGGATCTTGTTAGCAAAAACAGAGCCCGTAAACTTGAGTTACTGCTCAGTTATAAAATTCTCATGCCGACCTCTTTTACTTTTTAGTTGTGAGGTGAAACCGACTAGACAAGTCAGTTCTACCGAAGGTTTTACTTTGACCACTTGTAGGCTTGACAACTTGGACAACTTGTAGGTTTGACCACTTCGACAACTTGCCCGTTTTACTTGGACTCACTTGATATGGTCTGGTTTTAGTCGGAATTTGCAAATGATATTTCTAGGTCTAAAAGACTTAAAAAATTACAAATGTTTGTCAAGTGTGAGTAAGATGAAGTAAAAACCGACACCATAACAATTCTACAGAATTACAAAATCATATAACCAAACATTTCAATTCTACACAATTACAAAATCATATAACCAAACATTTAGGAAGACTTGTGTCGATCACTCTGCCATAAAACCCGGAACTTTCACTTAGTGAGAAATTTATGGATTCTTTGATCTTTCACTATAACCAAACATTTAGGAAGACTTGTGTCGATCACTTTGCCATAAAACCTGGAACTTTCACCGAGTGAGAAATTTATGGATTCTTTGATCTTTCACTCAAACTATAAATGTAAATAACATTTAATCAAGTAACTCTGGAGAAAATGTGACCCAAAATAAAGATGCATTCAACCATAAACTGTTTGATTTATAACTTGTTGGTACATAACAAAGAACTATATTACCGTAAATGCAAACTTGAAATTTACAGAAATGTTTAACATTTTACAGAGCTTATGCTCTCAACATCTTCAAGCACACAAAAGCTTGAGCTTCTACACAATTGTTTCTTCACTCTCTGCTATCCTCTGAGCTCTCTCTCGCTCTCTCTGTGCTTGTCTATTTTGTCTATGTGTCTAACTTGATTTACAATCTTCTTCTTCTATTTATAGGCAAACTAGAATTTGCTTCTTCTGTACAGACTTGCCATTAAAGGATGTAATAACTATCTACCTACAAACTTAGCTTCATAAATTAATTCAACTCGTTTAGATTACTGAATCGTGGACTCTTCCCTCTACCGATAATATCTCGATTAATACGCAATCTGACAGAGTCGGATGTGCTCCGATACAAATCTTCAAGTAATTAATATTTCCAACACTCCCCCTTGATTATGAGCAGGTGGGAATTTTTACAACAAAATTTACAAAATGTTTCAGAGCTTAGACTTGCTCTGTGCATGAAAGAGTTCATTGTGCAGAACTTGTCATGCCAAGATAACTACACAGATACTGGAATGTGTCATATTCTAATGGTTTTGTAAATATGTCTGCAAGTTGATCTAAAGACCTGCAAAATTCTAAACAAATTTATTTGTTGTTCACCAACTCTCTTATGAAATGAAACCCTATGTCGATGTGCTTGGTTCTTTTGTGAAACACATGATTCTTTGATAATGAAATGGCTGAATTCTTGTCACAGAAGATGGTTGTTGGTTCTTGATGGTTCTGTGACAAGTCTTTTAACACTCTCCGCATCGAGAAAGCTTGACATGCAACGCTTGTAGATGTAACATACTCTGGTTCTGCTGAAGACATAGTTACTATGGCCAGTTTCTTTGAGGCCCATGAAACAACACCTATAGCAAAATGAAATGTGTACCCAGATGTGCTCCTTCTGTCATCTATGTTGCCTCCATTGTGACTGTCAATGCAGCTAGTGAGTTTAAAATTTTCTGAGATTGAATACATAATGCCAAGGCCTTTTGTGCTACTTACATACTTCATAATTCTTTTACCTGGTTTCCAATGTGAGTCTTTCGGTGACTCCCTGAATCTTGAGATCAGGCTTACTCCATACATGATGTCTAGTCTTGTCGTTGTCGAATACATAAGGATTCCAATAAGCCTTTTGAACAACATAGGATGTACAGTTGATCCTTAATCATCCTTGCTCAATTTTAAACAGGTTATTACTGGTGTTGGGGCTGTCTTGCAATTAGACATGTTAAATATTTTTAAAACTTCACTTGCATACTTTGACTGTGATATAAAAATACCACTTTCAGATTATTGAACTTCAATGCCTAGAAAAAACTTCATAAACCCGAGATAAGTAATTTCAAATTCATTTTCCATGACTGCTTTAAAATCTTCATGCCAAAGTCACTAGTAAATTTTAAATCATCTATATACAAGCAAACAATTAGCGTCTTACCTTTCTCATTAACTTTGGTGTACCAAGTCGGTTCACTTCAGGGATGATTTTAAGGAACCATACTTATTTAAAAGAATAAAAATGTTGGCGAATATGACCAATTCTTAATACACCAACTATAAAATGTTTGGCGATATTCTTAAAAAAATATTCTAATTTTCAAGGATTTTATATCGTTTATATAATAATTTGGCAATTTTTAGGGTGAAAAAAATTTACCCCATCAAAATTGGGCGAAACAGGGCTTCAAGAAATGAGAAAAACATAGACTCAATAGCCCATGGGATATATTTCTCCCCTAAACTTATCCCTGGTTCACTTTCACTTCTGTGAAATCCATTTTCAGTGAGATAGGAATCAATCCAACTATACTAAGCTCTAGGAGATTGCTTCAAACCATAGATTTCCTTTTTTAGCCTGTATACTTTATGCTCTTGTTACAGCTGATTTTACCACACATGGTTGATCGCATATTCATGGCCTTCCATGTCCCTCTGTAGAGTCTTTGGACCCCATTGACTGATATTATACTTTGATGTTTCCAAGTTCATCCCTAAAAACTTCTGTTTATTGATGTACGTAACTTTTAATCGCATACTCGTGTGTATACATGGATATTGACCTCAAACCCGCGTACATTGGGATGTGTGCATAAGTCCAAATATTTTTGGCATTTTCCTTGATGTGTGTCTGAACCACTTGACTCTTGCCCTTCCATATGCCTCAATATTGCTTGGATTTGACCCTTCATTACCCCTTTGGAGTGCTATAAAAGGAACCCCTTGGATACATTGAAGGAGAGGAATTGAAGAGAAAGGAAGCTATAGTCCATTGTTTCCATAGTTTGCATATACTTGAGTCTGCATCTTTTTGTCCCTTTGGATCACTTTGTGTTCTTCCCAAGCTTGCCTTTTCTTGTGAGCTTGCTATCGAGAGATGGAGGATTGAGGTGGTGGAGGCCTAGGTGGAGGACTTAGTTTCTCCGGTTCGCAGACGTGCCGACAGAGGTTGTCACTTGTGGAATCTTTGATTTGATTAATAAAAATATCTTTTTCTGTCCAATAATGTGCATTTGAATGCCATATTGAATCCATGGATATGTTTAATTGCTTATACATTGTTGATTATATATGCTAGAGTAGATCTAACACCATATTATATTGCATGCTTGTCTTGTTTGCTGTTGTTGAGAGAAAATTGCTAGTGCAAGCAGGATTGGAAATGATCAACGGAGATCTAATTCAACCATCCAGAAATAAGGTATGATTTGAAATCCTTTAGTGTTAAATGTTTGGTTTCTCTTGCATATAAGGAAATGATTGTTTTCTGCGATCCAATTGTCTGTTGTGGTACACCCAAGCCTGTAATATCCCAGATACTGATATTCTCTAATTTCCTATGATAGTGTTGACTCGCACAGTCAATCTCATACAAATTTGCAAAATAATTGTGCATGCAAACTTGCCATGCAAAAATGCCCTAAAATATAGTTGAATTAGGGTTAGGGTTTTGCAGAGAGAAATTAACAATTACCATTGATATTTTGGCTAATAATGACTTCAGATATGGCTGCATGCATAAGGATATAGACACTAGTGGAAAATGAGAGATTAGTGACCACGAGACCAAAATTTTTGGTCACCACAGTTTTTTTAAAGGGATAAATGACAAAAATTGATAATTCTAAGTGAGTTAACTAAAAATGACCAAGATAAATGACCACTTTTGGTCACTGGATAAAAACCAACTAAAAACGACCAAGATAAATGACCAAATTTGATCACGAGATATCTAGACTACAAATGACTAGATTACAATTGGTCATTTATTTGGTCATTTTTAGTTGTGTCACTTCGGTAATGGAAAAAATTACAAATTTGACAATGAATTTGTACATTTTACCAGATGGATTCATGGGTCTCTGAATCCATCTGCAGTGTTAGAATTTAATAAATTGTAGACCCTTCATGTGTCATAGCTCATCTATTGACACTAATTTATCTATTATGATCAAGAAAGATTTATACACTAGTGTCACAACTCAACAATTAACACCAAATTAGTGTTACTGATCATGGCGATGTCCTGGCGAGACACCAAATTGATGTATAATATCCTTCATATACATGCAGGTTTCGTTTAATGTTGTATTATGGACCTTACACCATCGATTTCCCAACTACTTTATAACGCTCTTGTACATTTACAATATTCTAGTCTAGTAGGTTTACTCATTAGGGAGACTACCCAATATCGTGAAATATTACACCCTCATTCATTGATGTACTTTATTAAACCCTACCATCAAATCACTTGAATGCTTGATAAGCCTTATTGATGGACTAGGCTATAGAGCACCTTGCTACTCTAGATGAATAACCATATTAAAAAAAAATCCTTAAAAATTCAATAATTTTACATTTTTTCTCATCATAATTATGATATAAAATTAGTCAATTTATTTTTCAACATTTTTATTAATAAAAATTAATTTTATTTTTTAATGAAAAATTTCAATATTTAATTTTTGGAATTGTGAGTGAATTAAAGTTTTTTAGTTTACTTTATAAGATCAATGGGCGGATTAAAGAATTTTTATTTATTTTTCTTTACATCAATAGACTAAAACTAAAATTAGTGTCAATGGGGGTGGAGGGAACCTCTAGACCCACTGTGATTGTACAATAGTTTTTTTTTAAAAACCCTTTTTAACTTTCTTTAGGTCATTGAACCTGTTTTCACGGCTCCATGGGATTGTACAACTGTACCAAGGGAGGTAGCCATATTAGTCCTAGTAAACATGATGGGTTTCTTTCTTTCGTTGTTAATATCCGAATGATGAAATAGCAATGAGAGTTTATCATACATTTACATCAAACCATGAAACTTGGGGATTGCTAAAAATAGATGTACATTAAGTCTGCACAAAGATAGTGAGATATCAGGAAACACAATTTGGAATAGATCACTTAGAGGAGAAGAGAAGAGAAGGACGATTGGGTAGATTCGTTGCTTGCACGGTTCCAATTGAAAGTGCATTAAAGCTTAATCTCAATTGCCGCATACTGGTAAAACCCTTTAACTCATCATCAACTTCTTCATCTGGGGATGTAGGAGGATTTGATTATGTTGGTATTGATTATGAATTATCCCGCTAATATTCCAGGCTCAAAGCTCCTACAAAACCCTGAATTGTTAAGTTCAACAAACCCCAAATTAGTGATAAAAAGGAAAATAATGACACTACATAGATAACGATAGAAAGACACAAAGTGATCTAAATAAGGGTTTGAATTTGGTGGGGGACCGAGAGAAAATGAAGAGATTGGCATGAAATCTAGGGTTCTAGTTGATGAAGAAGAGGAGAAAATTTAATGACAAGAAGTTTCTATGAAATAGGTTGCATTGAAACCACCTTATAATGTAGAAAATATTGTAATTAATGAGGTGTCCCAAGCATGACAAAGAAAAATTTCTTATCGAGCTTCATTGGTGAAAAATGTTCAAGCATGATTGAAGAAGATTTGTGCACATGTGCTAAGGTTTGGAAAAGACTTCTTGTGTAGACACATTATTCTTCATCCTCTATCAGTATCTCTGTTGTGGGAGTGTTTTCTTCCTTTGTAAAGGCTATGGTATTGAGCATAGACATATTTCTTTCTTGTTGGGTAAAGTACAAGCAGTGGAGGTCGAGTTCCTCTTCCTAAGAAGAGATTGAATATAAGAATTTCTAGTAAATCATTATAATATTCACAATCATGTTAACATTGTCATATTGCTTCGTGTTCTTGACAATGATAAAGATATTTTTTCGGTCTACCACATATACAAATACCCAGGTGATTGAAAATTTTAAATCTATACCCTATGATTGTATGGTATTTACATCGACACCCACATAGAGTTTCGACATATTGCTCGATATTTTATAGTTGTAGACATAAGAATTCATACTAATTAATAGATTTTGTGTAGGAAATTTGTTTTCAAAGAATGTGAGTGGTGTCAAAGTTACCAAGAGGGTATTTCTGGCAAAGTCACTATAATATCTCTGTAAATCTCATTGGTCAGAGGTATGTTCATGATATAAAGAATTATGATATATGCAATTTAATTTTATATTTTTGTTTGGGAAGGAGTGGTAGAGGCGATAGGGCTAATCTATTTTGAGAAATACAAATATAATTGTTGCTACACAAAAATTCTTATTAGATAAGATAATAGATTATATATTTTATTGAATTTGAATGGTAAATGATGACTTAGGGATAGATGGCTGATATTTCCAATGTGCGGTTAGAAGCTTGGATAAAATTTGGCCTGTATAAAAAGATAAAAAACAAACATGTTTATGAAAACAAATAAATTATCTCTGACAATGGGTGATGGCATAACACAAAATCGTTTTATAACACCTTCACAAAAGGATGTGTCTGGTACTTCATCCTCCACTTGGACTAAAGATACCTGTTTTCTAATCAGTGCAACTGATATGCCCCTAAGTGGACCATTGGTTCATCAGAACAACTTTTCAGTCTAGATGATAGTCTTTCTTTGGAATTTAGAATGTTGAACATTTGGCGTCATCATCATCTATAGAAAATGAGGAATCATCCCAGAGCTGTGACTTGGAAAAATTTGTGGTGGTATCAGCTATTGATAACATCAAACCCTCTATGACATGCATTGTCAGTGCCTATTGTTGATATCATTTCATCCTATGTTTCCATTTCTACTCCAAAACTAGGATAAAAAATATCTGGCCATAAGGTGATTCTGTTAAGGGATCAAGTCCAATGACAACTAAGCCTTTGAAAAATAAAATAAAAAATAAAAAGAAGAATGAATGGATGAAAGGAACATGCTATGATGACTCGAAGGAAGCTTAAGTCTCTTCCTTTGAGTTGACTAGAATGATCAGCGAGAAGAGTTTAAATTTACCTAAAGAAATTGATTATGTTTTTACTGTGAAGATTTCTCATGTCTTGGTGGTAATTCCTTATCTACTGATGAAAGGTCATCAACATGGATTTAGTATTTGCGAAAGCTTTTACTAATCTTGAACATACAAATACATGATTAACTACCAGCCTACGTTTGTCAATTATGTGGCGTAGTAATGGCTAAATGTGTCTTTTTGTCCTAGAATGTGATCTATATGGTCCCACTTGACATTGTATTCATGTTCTTGTACTGAAATTATCGCCATAATTGACTTCAAATTACTTCTCCTACAGTTGCAATATAAACTTATTTGATTTCTGTTTCTTTGTCTTGAAGTGGTGTTCACTGCACCTAATCAAATAGTGGCTTGTGCAAACACAACCCAACCTTATTGTGGCCCTCCTCTATATAAACTTTGACACTCATTGGATTCTATCCTTTGATCAATATGACTCTCCAATCTTGACGAAAACTTGAGGCCGTTTACTCTACACTCTAAGAAATTCCCCTGACTAAGGAACCTTTATATGAAGTCTTCAAAAGTCTACTAAGAAGAAACTAAATATATACAAGCATTCTTTTGGCACCATTAAGGATGGATTTTAGAGAAAGAATGTACTCACTTTGGAAGTTTTTGGAACATTCGAGGAATTTTGAGGTCTAAAATGGGCCTCCTAAGGAAAATAATAAAATAATAGTTAAAATAATAAAATAATAGTCAAAATAATAAAATAATATTTATTAATTTTGGAGGAAAAAAGAAAAAAACTACTTTTTGTGTTCATATTTTCGACATATCTCCATGTGTTTTTACTCAAATTTGGATTGGGAGAGCTTGTTTGATGTGAAATTTGATTATGCATCCAACGAGTGCCCACACTGCATACTTTTGATAGACCCCTCTACCCCAAAAACAAGAAATACCTGAAAAATGTGATGATGATGTCATCATCACATTTTTTCATTTATTTCTTGTTTTTGCGATAGCAGGGTCCGTCAAAAGTATGCAGTGTGGGTACTCATTGGATGCGGAATGAAATTCCGCATCCAACAAGCTCTCCCAATCAAAATTTGAGTAAAAACACAGGGAGATATGTCGAAAATACGAACAAAAAAAATAGTTTTTTTTTATGACATATATGTCAATTCAACCATTATGGTTGACTCATTTTATTGGAATTCTATTGGTTTTTGAATTCCAACTCACAAGAGCTTATTGTTGGCGCGTTTTCTTATAAGGCCCATTTTAGACCCCAAATTTCCTCTAATGAATATAGCTTGACCTTTGGCTTTAAACTAGACTCTTTTGCATTGTCTAATACGTAAATAAGAAAGTACAACACAATTTTCCTAAATTATGACCTGTCGCAACATTCTATCATTACCCATATATTAGTTATCACTTGCATTCTAAATAAGATATACAATGTGAGAAGTTCAAAGAGTCATAATAATTAGGAAACAACCCCATCTAACATATTCTTATTGGGGTAGGATAATAATGTCTTTATACTAAGCTTCAAGAGCCATAATTGATGGACTTTTATTTTTTGAGCTTTAGTAGTTTGTAGTTTATGTATTTTTAAATAAAGACAATGAGAATTAGTTTGGTGGAGGATTTAAATATGAAATTTGATTAGAACATAATAACATCATAAATATAGGATGCATGGGAAGACCAATTTTAAGAATGTGTAATGTGGAAAGTGGTTGATTGAGGTGTATTTTGAGCTTTAGTAGTTTATAGTTTATGGATTGCTTAGTTAAAGACATAACGAGAATTAGGTTGGTAGGGGATTTGAATATGAAATTTGATTTGGACTTATTAAAGATAGAGTTTTATTTGGACTTCATAGAGATAAGGCATGGGTATATTGATTACAAGGATATATAATGTGGTAGGTGGTTGACTAAGGTAATAATGTTTGTATATACTTTAACACTGAATTTCATTCTGTGAAATTTTAACATAATTGCATATCTGAATTGAATGTAGCCGTAGAATGACAATAATCTTGAATTTTCACATTTAGTATATATACTAAAAAGAAAATTAAAACATTAACCATCACAAAAGGCACATAAAAATTTACGCTAGGGAAAACCTTTATGAAAAACACCAACAAAATAATTTTCCTTAATATGAGATGACTAAATTTACATACGCATATTTGAGGAGTAGAATTTCGCAATGGCCACAAGGGAACACATACCAAGACAATCTGAAGATGAAAAATCTTGAAGAGATAGGTTAAGGGTTTCTTGGTTGATGTAAGCCCTTCAACTAATGACGTCGGCCCTGGTTTAGTCTATCTAGTTTTATGCTACATGTAGCAACCATGATCCATCCCTCCTATGGATTTGTCCACACTGCAGCAAGACCACTAGGACCTGTGTATTCCTGCGACAACCCTTATATAAGTCCTCTAGGAGCCTTTCATACTGCAGCTACCTTCCTTGAGCCATGGAATCCCACAAAACTCTATTGGAAACTTCCTTAAACTCTGCTAGAGCCTTGGAAGCCCTTAAAATATTTACGAATACCCTTTGTACACAAGATGGAGCTCTGTAAGGGATTAAGACCGTCTATCGCTGCCGCGATGGAGGAGAAAAGAGGCCCTAAGCATGTAACACATGCCCTAATCTTGTGACAACCCTGTAGCAGAAAACAAAAACCCTGATAAGGTTTGTGAAAAATGCACACAAACTATAGAAGCCCCAATAGGGCTTGTAACATCCCTTGTAAGCTCGAACATGGCCCCATACAGCCTGACTCACTTGTCAACAAACCATCGTGTTATGTCTGATGAAGTGAAAAAATATATATGTCTAGCATCTGCATTTGGATTCAAGGGAATCATGGATTGAGTTAGTTGTAAGATTTCTATGAAAGTATTTGAATAAGGACAAAAGTACATATTGAGGGGAAAGTTACCTCATTCTTGAAAGGAAGTCGAGGGGTGCATAGTATGATGGAATCTTATCTATTTTTGTGTTGTACATGATTTGGTTTGGAGATTAACATTTAGGGAGAATAATGGAGTAAAGTTAGGGAATTGTAAGATGGATATGTATATATGTCCAAATGCAAGATAAAGTGAATGGGAACATGTCGATGATGGGAGAATAGTTGCCGGACTTGGTTGGGTAAACTTTGAATTGCATATCTACCTTCTTTTCAATGATTAAAATACCATTTTCTTTGATCAAGATCTCAGTCAACGAGTATCTTTATATGATTATGAACTTATAGCTGGAGAGAATGGAAAAAGATTGCTAGATTTTGGAGAATATGTTGGGAGATCAGGAATGCTAGACATCTTACATGTTCTAGGAGAAAGTAAGTTTCAAATGATATATCTGATACTTTTTTCATGATTTGATTTATTTGGCATTTTCCTTTAAATTCCTATCACGAATATTGTTGATAGGGATTAGGTGAGAAAGTAAGTTTCACATCCTGACATATTTTTCATGATTCGGTGTATTTGGCAGTTTACCTTCTATTCCCTAGATAAGTTGTACCTTTATTCAATGTGGAAGAAACATGTCATGTGACTTTATTATCAAAGGTTGCATGTTTTGGATTTAATTTAAGAGTAGAGATTGTGTTAGTTTCCTTAAGTGAAGGGATTAACATGTTGCCCCATCCTTGAAATTTGTTTCCTATAGATCCTCTATCCTTTTCCATGTCTTGTATTTTTATATTGCCTATAGTTTCTTGTTGATGTTTGTATTCTTTCTGCCCTGCATTGCACACAAGAGTTTTAGGAACCAGAACACAACCTTCAGAGGGAGACTCTGCATGAATGAAGGCCATATGAAAGAAGTGTGTGGAAAAATAATTATTTAATAGATGGAAGAGATACTCCCATCTGTTCCAAAATAAAATTCAGATAGCTTTCAAAAAAATGAATGAAAAAAGAAAAAGCATGGATGGGCATGGGGTAGTTGATTATTCTAGTTGACCCATAGAATACAACCAACAAAAAAGAACCTTGTGAAGGTTATAGAAATACCAATTTTTTTAATCTTTGTTACCTACAATGTTGAGAAGAATTTTTGTATTGAATGTAATCACAATACCCCCAGACGTAACAAAATATAGGTTCAACCATACTACATCTCATTTCAATATTGTAATGCAAATAATTTATTGCAGTTATATAGAAAATAATAATTAAAAAAAATGTGCTAAGATGAATGGATTTCAAATCCATTACCCTCATACAGTATAGAATCTAGTGGAAATGATGCAATCCTAAAATCTGAAAACTATTAAGTATGTTGAATTCTGAATGGGATCTAAGATTCTACTTTTTGCATATGAAGTCCGATGAGGTTGGAACCACTCTCAAACATCCTGAAACAATTAATGGTAATGTTAAAAAATTAATTTAAGAACTTAACATTGTCATTTAAGTATGAGTCTGAGTCACCTATTTTTAAAACATTGCTTCACCATTTTGGAAGTCTTTTCATTAAAAAACAAATATTTTTGGGATCACTGGGTCACAAAATCCTTGAAAGTTTCAGGATCTATTTGAAATTTTGTGATTATTTTATTTTTTGTATTTTACACAGGATCCATTTCCTCCACCAGAGTATCCGTTTTCGTGACAGATCTTACATGGATCTGGATCAGAGGATCCTACACACTTGGTGGTGGATCTGGTAACACATCACTAAGTAGGATGGGAAGAGATGAACTATCAGATGGAAACTTAGATATGGTGGGTAGGTTACAAAGGGTTATATGCACTAGATATCTCTCTTGAAACCTTTCCTATGGAAATCACTGGTGCTAAATAAAGTCAATTTCAAAGCAGCTATATCAACTTAATTTGCATGATTATCCCAAAGGAATTTACTAATATGTGACTATACTATAGACAAACTAAAAACAATCTATTGTTGTATGAAGAAGAAATGAAAACCAACCTACAATAGCTTAATAGATGAGATTTTTTCAGGACAGGGGTGCCAACTGAAATACTTGCTGGCCACCCCAAGGGTCTCAATGGGATTTGATCCCATTACCTTTGTGAACGTTTCCATAAGATAATGTACCAATAAAGAGCTAACCCTTATTGTTTATTGAAGTTGACATATATGAGCGTATGGTGTTTTTTATTATTGGTATGATGGCATGTACGTGGGAAAATATTAAAGATTGAATATTATGTATGGAATCTTGATTCTTGAATGGACATTAATGTATGCATTCTGATTTATATTGTTTTTCTTTATCTCTCATATGTGTTGTATTTGTGAAGATATGGACATTGTTGATTTCCTTATTCCTAACAATTGGTCATGGTGCCTCTCCTGGTCTTAAATCATGCCAATGCCCATGCTTCTAATGACTTATGCAATGTGGTTTGGTCCAAGGTTTCTAGGAGACGAGTAATTTGATTTTTTCTCTAGATGAAAGTCAACTTTTGGCATATTATTTTCTTCATATGCTTCTTTTGTGTCCTGACCATTGGAAACCATGCAGAGGTTCTTTTAGAGTCCATACCTCTGATTGGTTATCAATAGGGTTGTTCATTCCGTGTATAGATGCACAATAGCGGATAACATAATGAAAAAGAAATCATACAATTTCTTGATAATTAGATTTGGTTATACATCTTGTGATAAAATTCTATGTCTTTTTTATCTATTGATTACAATTTGTATTGCAGAAGTTATTAATAATTTGAATTATAATATTTTGTAAGCATTGATCACATCAATAAAGTGCTCTATATTTAGGGAATTCTGGTTTTTGCTTCAGTCATGGCTACATTGGGATTCCAAATCTTGCTAGAGTCTATTTGATAGCTTATGTTCAAGGTAAATATCTTGACCTTATTTGTTTTCACTACTATTATTTTATTAGAAGTTGACAATAGGTTCTCCATTTGTTTCTCTATATCATTCTTTTCTTTGCACTCTGCATAGAATCCATGATAATCATTGTCCTTGTTTAGTTTTCCATTGATTTTTTTAGGTCATCTATGTACATAATATATTTATTTTTTCCTTTATATTTTGATTGTAACCATGCATAAGATGTCATGAAAATTTTCATTGAGTTCTCTTGTGTTTTATTTTTTTGAAAATATAAACTTTGCTTGTCTATATAGTATGATCCCAAATACAATGATGGACCATTTTTCCATGTAATTTCCACGTGCCGACCCTACATCTCTTGCGAAAGAGTGATATTTCTAGTCTTTTTTAATCCCCAATAAAAAATTGGCTCATGAAGAGCGAACATGTCACAAGTGGGGTTTAAACTGGGTGGGTAGGGTAACAACTCTTGACCACTTAAGCTAGACCCAATTGAAAAATACAATGATAGACCATATTTTATTTCTTCCTTAAATGAACCACCTCATACTTGTCTATATTTTGGGAGTTTTTCATGGACTCCCTTAATTAGTTTTTTATGGAATTAAAGTCACTATCTATTTCAGCCGACAGTTCCTAGTTTGGATAGACTTTGAAGAAGGCATAGTTTAAAACTCAAATAGTCAAATCCACCTTTGGAATTAGGCTCATGTTCACTTTCATTCTAGTAATTCTCATGATTTATCTCTTGGCCTTCATGGAACTTTCAATTTTGGTGAGTAACTTAGCCCTATGATACTGAACCTACATACCATCTATTCAGGTGAAATACCTTGAAATCAAGATATATTCTCAGCATTGAGGATAGGAGAGGCACAAGGAGAAATAATTAGTTTGTTTAGATCTTGGGCTAATAGATTTTGTATCTACCACCTTATCTTATCATTTTGTAATATGTATGTATGTGAATGTGATGATTAACTAATCTAGATAGATTAGACCGAGGAAAGGGGGTAGTTTCCTTTAACTAAACCCAAAAATGGTTGCAATTGACACAACATGGTCATGTGATCCCTTGTAATGAAAAGGCTCTTTCTGTTTAGCATATTTTTTTTGTAATAATCATTAATATGTCCTTTATGTTTTGACTCTTTGAGTTTTTTGTAAGGATGATCGTCTCCATCTGTATTCTTGTTGTGGAGTTATTTTTTCTGCTTGAGGTACATACTTTCCTATTGTACAACCAAGTTGTACTTCTTGAGTTTGAAGCATCGGTTCTTATTTAGACCATGTTGGCACCCCAACAACTCCCTTTGATTTTGGTAAAAATAAAATCCCCCCCATTCAATTTTTTGTAAAGAATTAGTTTTGATTTTCTTTCATCTTATCTTGCCTACTTTGTCAGGTTATTTGATGGCTTTCTTCTTTGATCTTTTACTCCCCGTGTTGCTTTTTCTCTGGCTTGGTGCTCATGGCATAAAGATTTGGTGATTTTCATACCTTTATAATTTGCATCTATTGGCTTTGTGGTTTCTAATCAATGCTTTCACATCCTGATATGAGCTTATTTGAGATAATTTCATGTCTTGGTTTTATCTGATCAACATATGTCTTCATATTCGATAGTCTCGCCAATTTTCAGTCTTTTCATTTATGAGTACTTTGGAAAATCATGATTGATTAACTCAAAGCTCAATTTTACAATTTTGATCAATAATTTATATTAAAGAATGGAAGTGATCCTTTGTCTCTAATTTTGCAAAGCCTTAAAACTCTTACGAAAATTTTTCCCTTTTTCACATTTTTGTTTGTAATTTTTGGGAAAAATTTAAAGTTTTTAATTAGGGATTTTAATTCATCTATGTCCTAAAGAAAAGCATATCAAAGTTTGAACACAAGATTATACTTTTAAATTTAACCCAAATATATTTTTCCAAATACTTTTGGTTTTCATTAATATTTTGTTAGTTGTAGATGAATTCAATTATTTTTCATAAATTTTAATATTTGTTAAATTCATTGCAATTGAGAAAGTTTATGTAATGACTAAATATGTTTTTAAAAGGACATGACATTTCTATTTTTGAAATATTCATATACTTTATATGGTCGTTACAATTCTTTTTAAATTATTATATAAATCAAATCTTTGGAATAATAGTTGAATTTGGCTTAATAGTTATGTATGAGGATGACATTTTGAATTGTTTTTCCACATTCAAATTTGTAAACTTTATAATACCCTTTGAATGATCAGAGGAAATTTTATTTAAGAATTGATATTCACATTATTTGTTCATTGGATTTTGTGCACTAAATATGATCACTAAAGTATAATTATATATATTCTAAATACAATGAACATGAGTTTTAGTTTTAAACTGCTTGCCAGGGTGATTCCATGAAGATGGCTAACACTTTTTGGCCAAATTTGGCGATGAAAACCTGATTTTTTACTCATGTACTAGATAGAAGCCCTCAAAACGCATATATTCCATGTGAATTTTGACTTGCAGTTAAAAAACAAATTGTAGAATATTATGTTGGCTTCATAGTGATATTTTTTTTAAAATATTCCGATGTCATTTAATGTGTGAATTTTTGCATTTAATGAACTGTGTGACCTTAAAAATTTGAAGAAGCTAATAAGTGGCTCGTGTCCACGTAGAGTAATTCAATCTTGCATTAATAATTTAAAATATATATATATATGAGCATGATCTACATAAAATGCAGTGTGATGTGCATATTTTTTTGTTAATTTTTTTCGCATTATACAATTATTTATTATTTTTCGAAAGTGACCACATTCGATTTCAGCATCGTTTTAAACACATATTTGTCCACGTAAAGCAATTTTTTCTGTTTTTTCAAAAATTGAAAAATCAAAGATACCCTTTTGAAGAGGACACGTCGATATGTGATGTGTGCATTTTTAAGAATTTTTTGGCTGTGTATTTTTAACTCTGCGGAGTTTTCTTTGAGCTGCTTCGAAGTTGTAGTGTGGTTTTCTAAGTATAAGTTTTAGAAGTAATTAAAAAATAAATTTCATATGAATGCCAAAATGCGTGTATGATACCTCAATGGATAGAATATTCGTTGGTGAATTTATTGGTATCAACTCCGCTCAGTTATGTGCTAGGAATGGCAGGGTGTACACCTCTGCAAGGCACATAATTTTTTTTATTTGTTTGAATGTGGGCTAAATCTATTTTCTTAAGCCCTCGACCGAGGGTTTGTAAAGCCCTCGACTGAGGGTTTAACATACCCTCGGTCGAGGTTTCGTTAAGACCTCGACCGAGGTATGACCTAGTCATGTAAACTCCTTTGGAGCAAAATCCTGGGAGTGAATTCAAACATTAATGACACTCCAACTACACACCCAACCATCTTTCCCACCCGAATTTTTGATGAAACTCTATATAAACATAATTCATACTAAGCTAACTCTATCCTTCAAAATTGCCTAATTTCTTTGAAAAAAAGTTTGTTTTGTAATACAAATTTAGCATTGTAGATTGTTTTGCAGGTATCAATTTGGATTGTTGATCAATCACAATGGGAAGCAACCAACGTCGAACAAGAAAAAATGAAAGAAATCAAAACAAAATTGAAGAGAAAAGAGAGAAAGATAAAGAAAGGAAGAGGAGAAAAAGAAAAATCTTGAGAGAAGAAGAAATTCCAAATGAAGCTATGATGGAGGAAGCAAATCCCATTGATATAGGTATAATTTCAAAGTTATGCAATTTGATTTTCATTTTCATAGTTTACAATTTGATAAATTTCAAAGTTATGCAATTTGATTTTCATTTTCATAGTTTACAATTTGATAGATTTCATAGTTTAAAATTCGATAGTTGATAAATTTCATAGTTTACAATTTCATAATTTACAATTTGATAGTTGATAAATTTCATAGTTTACAATTTCATAAATTTCATATTCATCTAAATTTCAATTCCATAGTGTTAGATAATTCACATATATATATTTTCATGAATTTACAATTTGATAAATTTCATATTTAATATAATTCATTTTTATGTA
>LPNX010787279.1:34887-104663 GCA_001517045.1 Pseudotsuga menziesii
TCGTAGTTAAGGGGTTATGGGGTTTATATTTTAGGCATTTATGAGATATGGATGAATCGCTTATAGGGATTAGTTGTCAAATAGTTTTTAATGAAGGAGTTAGGGTCTTTAGGTATTTCTTTAGGTGTTAATGGTTTTAAAATCATATACTTAGGGATTACCTGGTAGGTGCTTTAATAGGGTTAAGGGATTTAAGGGTAAGGGGTTAGTTGATTCTAGGGGATTATGGATTAGGGGTATTATAGCTGAACGGATTGTTCACGCATAATTGACATGTTTGAATGGGGTATTAATTAGAGTTTTTTGTCATGATTGAATTGGTTATCATGGTTGACCTCGATGGTATGATTGATTGGAGTGCATGGTTGATCTAGTCACCATGGGTGACGAAGGATATAATGGTTGACTTGTTTAACTTTGGTTGGTCATGGTTGTTTATGGTTAATAACAATTGATAGTGTTTGACTATAATTGACCATTTTAACTATACTTGATAAATAGATTACCATGGTTGACTAGAGTTGACTTTGGTATACTATGTTTAAACATGACTATGTTGGGTTGTGACATTCATCTTAGTTGCCTTTGGTTGATTATGGTTGACCTTGGTTGACCATGATTTGTTATGGTTGACTGTGAGGTTGACCATGGTTGACCATCAAGCTTAATGACAGGGACGACACTCCCTCCCATCGTTTCAGTAAAATCTGTACAATAACTTCCACATTCTCATACTGGCGTATACCTTCCTTGGGAGTAGATTCATCACAATTAGACCGCCAATTTCTATAAAGAGCCTAGACCGAGCCTTTCTAGGAAACATTTTAAGAAGCCCCGCCACAACTTTCTCCCCTTTCATCAAGTGAAAAAATACATTGAGAAACTCAGTGGTGGTATTTCTACGCACCTTAAATTCCCTAGAAGACCTCCAAATTCCAGTTTTTTTCCCACTTGGTTAAATCGTCATCACATTTAACCTTAATTTTGGGACAAGTTCTTTTTCTTTGTGGACTCGCATTTAACCAATTTTGCGCCCCCTCTTAGCCTTCTTAGACTGGTTTATTGCTTGTTTATCATTGCTTTCTTGTGCCTTGTTATCCTCATGTAGATTCATCTCATTCTCCATCATATCACTATCATCTTGTTTGATCCTCTTTTCGGTTGTGTTGTTGAACACATTAACAGACATTGTAGCAACCTCGACATACTGAAATATACTCATGCAGACTTGGCATTGGAATTGATGCCTCTCCTGGGATCGTTGACACTCTTGCACAACTTTGGAAGATGAACACATAGTCCAAAAGGTGCAATTCACATGTTTAGACTTCACAGTCTAAACCATTGTCAAACATGGCCAACCATAATCAAGCATATTTAACCATAGTCAGGCATGGGCAACCATAGTCAAACATAGTCAACCATGGATAATCATATTTGAACATGCTCAACTATGTTCAACTACAGTCAATCATGGAAAATGATATAAACAATGTTGCATTATGGAAGCTAATGCATCAATGTGACAATTTAGGTCACGTTGTGACAATGTACATCACGTTGTGACAATGTATGTCACATTCTAACAATTAATGTCGCATTATCACAATTTATGTTCCATTGTGACAATTTATTTCACATAGTGACAATGTATGTCACATTCTAACAATTAATGTCGCATTATCACAATTTATGTTCCATTGTGACAATTTATTTCACATAGTGACAATGTATGTCACATTGTCACTATTAATGTCACATGTCAATTATCATTTCATTGTGACAATTAATGTCGCATTGAAAGAACGTCCAACATCACATTGTGACAACTAACATAACATTGTGACAATTAAGGTCACATTGTGACAACTAATGTCACATTGTCTCAACTAATGTCACATCTGACAACCAAACTTGCATTGTGATAGTTAATGTTGTGTTGTCACAACCATTATTGTATTGTGAAAATTAACATAGCATTGTGGAAATTAATGTCACATTATGACTATTAGCATCCTTAACATCCTTATGTGATAATTAATGTCGCATTGTGACAATTCACTCCACATTATGACAGTTGATGTCACATAGTGACAATTAACATTGCATTGTGTCAATTATGGGAAACTATGGGAAACCATGGTCAACTATGGGAAACTATGATCAACCATGGTCAAACATGGTTTTCCATGTTCAACTATGGTGCAACATAGTCAACTATGACCAAACATGGTTAAACACCATTAGCCATGGTCAACCATGTCTAATGATGGTCAACTATGCTCATCCATGGTTAACAATGGTAGCCCATAATCAATTATAAATAAAAATTATTTTGCATGGTTAGATGTGGGAAAACATGTTTGATTATGGTTAAACATTTCAATGTTTGACCATATGTGGCCATGGTTGACTACTGTAAAAAATGATCAACTATGGTGAAACATAGGCATAACTGGTTGACCACTGTTAATCTATATTAGCCTTAGTAAAAAATAACTATCGTCAACCAAAGTCAATGGTTACCATGTTCAATTATGGTTAAACATAGTCATACATGGTCAGCCATTGTTAAACATGGTAAAGCATGGTCAACCATGGCAATTTTCAACCATGTCAATGTTTGACCATGGTTGACCATGTTTCACCTTGGCCAAATATGCTTAAAATAAGGTCACTTATGGTCAACCATAGCCATACATGGTTGACCATTGCCAATGATCAACTATGATCAAACATTACTTGTCATGGTCAATGATGGTGAAGCATGTTTGACTATATGAATGATGCTCGAAATGGTTTGTCATCGTAAACTATGGTCAAACATGATTTTACATAGCAAATTATGGTCAAACATAGTCATACATTGTCAACCATGGTCATATGTGGTCAACTACGGTCAAACATGGGAAAACATCATTGGTTTTGGTTAACCATGGTTTTAATTATATAATATATATATATATTAATCTTTAACTAATATTTAATAGGAATACAAATTATTATATATATATTGATATATATAATATATATATATTGATTGATATTGATAGGTTTAGGTTGGGTTTAGGTTGGGAGGGTTAGGTAGGGGTTTAGGGATTATTAATAAGGATTTAGTTAGGTATTAATAGGGTTTAGGTATGAATTTAGATAGGGGTTTAAATAGGGGTTTGGTAGGGTTTAGTTAGGTGGTTTTAAGTAGGGGTTTGGTAGGGGTTTAAGTTAGTATTAATATGGATTTAGTAAGGTATTAATAGGGTTTAGATATGAATTTAGGTAGGGGTGAATAGGGTTAGTAGGGGTTAGTAGGGGGTAAGGTAGTAATATTGAGGGGGGGGGTTAAGTAGGGTTAGTGAGGTCATATTAAATGGTAGGTTTAATTTATGTTTTGAAAAAAGGGGTGGGGTATTGGGATTTTTTATTAATATTATAACTTATTAACCAATTTCAAATAAATTTTTATAAAAAATTTATTATTTGTCTCGGGCCTACAGTTGATTAATTGTCTCTATGGTTCATATAGGTTTGTTTAGTTGGTGTTTTATGGATTTTTTTCAATCCTCCATGAATTCACGGAGGATTGAAAAAAATCGGGCAGCATTTCGGCTTGCCCAAGACACATTTCAAAATTAAACCGGTAGCATAAACGCTACCGGTTGACATAATTTATACATATATATAACAAATTAACAAAAAAAATCAATTTAACTACAAATTTTCAAAAATCCGGCAGCATTTCTGCTTGCCGGTACACATTTTAAACATGAAAATTATAAAAACATACATTTACCAAATTTTAAAACAAATTTTATAAATTTATAAATTTTTTTTTTAATTCCATTTAAATTGAAAAACAATTATTTAAACTGTTACCTCTTGGCTCCGACTCCATCGTGACGAGGTTGGGTTGCTTCGGGGTGCCAATCCTTACGCCGCTGTTGCCTCATTTCTCAGTCGAGCTTCCACAGTGAAATTTTGCAAAAAAACGGCCGCGGCCCCGGCGGCCTCTTTTCATAATTTTTTCGACACAGACACCTCGGTCGAGGTATGTACCTCGACCGAGGTCCATACCTCGATCAAGTTAATACCTCGGTCGAGGGCTAAACAAAACCTCGGTCAAGGGCTTGATAAAACCTCGGTCGAGATATTAAGACCTCGGTCGAGGGTTTAACAAGCCCTCGACCGAGGTACGTTTTTCTGTTTTTGCTGAAATGCGCTTGCCAAAAAGTGTTACCCAGGTCCGCGGATTCACCCTGCACTTATATAAAATTTTACATTCCATATATGAGCAGATCAAGGGGAGAATATCTTGTCACAATGCTATTGAATTCTCGAACACGTAGTCATGAGATCGCAGTAATTGGTGCAACCATATTTTGAGAGATAAATGCCATGCTCATTGCAGTTTTGAACGTTTCTTCTCACAAAATTACTAGATTTCCTTGCCATGTGATTGCAAAATAAAAGGTGGAGATGACACTTCAATGAAGAAAAGGGATAACGTGGATACAAATTAAATAAAGGTCAGATTACCTCGCTAAGGAGAGAGATTGGTATTAAATAAGGATAGCTAAATAACCGAGATGTGGACCACCATAATTATTAAGAGCCTAAAATCATAGATTTTTAAGGAACAAAATCATGCAGATCGTGCCGCTAATTTGATATCACTCATTCTTCTTTTTGAATTATCGTTCTCCCTTATTGATTGATATTTATTTGCTCAATTTTTATTTTTGTTATATTTTGTGTGCAGGTTTCAAGGGTAAGGCGATGAAGTATATAAGCAACCATGCTATGTAAAATAATGGATTGAAAGTGGAGAAGTAAATGGTTAAAGCTGCGAAGAAAGGGAATGATATTTAATGCCCAATCCTTGGTGATATCAAAGGGTAAACATTGCTGCTATATTGTGCAACCACGTTGCCAAGAATTTGAGATATTCTAGGATTGTTTCCAGATTGATTCAGGAACTGATCGAGAAGGAAGAAGTTAATGGATCGCACATCAGTGGAAAAGAATAATTTCGGGCTCAATTTCCCATTGAATCATGAAGAGTCGGATGATTCTGTCCAAAACCCACTTCCTAAGTGGGGTATTTTACCCCTAATCATGAGTTGTTTCCGAAAATGATGAAGGAGTCAGTAGATTTTCAGGTCAGTTTGAGCTCGAGTTTTCCAGATATGTCTATTGTGTCCAGCTGTGAGAGCTAATTCTGTAGATTCTTATGTTCCCTATTTTCCTATTTAAATAGAAATAATTCGTTGCTGAAGGGGAGAGGGTCTCCGCATAATAGAAGAGCTTTGTCTTTATATATTATGATTTTTATTTTGTAAATGGGGATGTTTGCAAATAGAAGGGGAGACGCTGCTACTAGTGGATGAGAGTATGACTGGGAAAAACTTATACTGAAATAAATATTACACTTGCTGGTATTCTGAAGAAGTTTCTCTTGCTTGGATGTCTTCGAAGAACTGATTTCAAAACTGGTATCATTTTGATACAGTTTTGAAACATAATAAATATATATTTCATATTATACTTTCTCAATTTATTTGTGTACAATTATGCTGTGATATAATCTGTATGTATTATGGGAAAGAATTACTTGAATCACTAGTTCATTTCTCTGCCTGGTACATATATTAGATATGTCATCTTATTAATTTTTCTTGATAAAACTGACTGTATGATATCATCAATTCATTAACTAATGGGTTGAAATATTTGTATTTTCACAAATATTTTAAAATAATTAGTTAGCTATATTTATACTTAGATATAGAAATGCTAAATGTCGATTATTCTTCGGCTTTTATGTTATTAGAATAATAAAATGATTTATTTTTTTATTACTCCTTTATCATAAAATATTATTGAATCAGAAAGTTATTATAACTTCGACTTTGATAAATTATTTTTCAGAGTTGTATTATTTGCTCTCTGATATTTATATTGTCAATAGATTGTCAACTTAGACGATAAGATTTTCTCTCGGCCAAGATAGCTTAAAATAGTTTTAATTTGCATTTATATTTTTCTTTAGCTTAAACTTCTTAGTTTGAATTTTGCAGCTGCTAAAATAGGTCATACACTTAATTAATTGTTTATATTCATGAGTATTTTTTTTCTTCAAAGATTTAAACAAAACAAAAAATGAGACTCTCCTTAAGAGAGCAACATATAAACTAGACATAATAGTTAAATTTTATTCAGTAACAGAAAATTCTTTTAGTTCATAGATTAGATGTAACTTTATTAGTGGCTTAATTTAATTTATAGATTATTATTTACATTTAGTTTTAATAGGTTTAGTTGCATTAATTAGAATTCAATAGCATAAAGTATTTTAAAATACACTTTTCTACGTTTAATTTAAATAACTTTCCTTAAGAGAGTTAAAACCTAGAGGCGGCGGGGCCTTTTCCCATGAGTGTCAGCCATACCAAACATACCGGGTGCTACTTTAAGCACCTTGTGTGTGCTGATTCTGTGTAGTTGGCCTAGTTCATAAAATCCATCCAACAAATGGCGCTAGAAGGAGGGCCAAGGTAAAACAAGTGGTTATTTTTATTTTTTTTCAATTATTTTGATAACCATTTTTCCTCCAACTCTTGTTTTTCAGTTTTATTATTTTATGCTCTTAATTGTCACATATATGCTTAAGGGTTGGTTAGACAAAAATCTAGCCATTTGAAGAGTCAATTAATCTTGATTGTTTATCATTCATGGCTCATGCCCAAATTCCTGTTTGGGAATCCATTTTTAATTTTACATTGGTTAATATTCCCAATGAGACAATCAACCTCTTGTCAAAACTTGAATTTGACGGCGAAGGCGTTATATCTGCAAGAGAACACCTTGGGAAGTTTTTATGTAAATGTAACAAACATAAGATTGTTGATCTTAATGCTACTTGCAGGTTATTTTCCCTTACTCTCAAAGGACGAATCAAATGTTTGTTGGAAACTTTTCCAGCTAATTTATTTTTTACATGGTTTCAATTCACACATGAATTTTTAGACACATTCAAGGATTATAATTCTAATAAACTTTGTAGTGAATTGCAGGCTATTCAGAGGAAGAAAGTTGAGTCTTCAGAAGAATTTTCAGTAATGCTTTCTCATATTCTTTGCAAATTTCATATTATTGATTTACCTTCTGAATATGATCTTTTAAATATTGTTTTCAACTCTCAAGTTCCTCTTATTCAACAAAATCAAGACGTTTGTCAAAAGGATGATAATTCACTAATCTTCCTAGAAAATTCCTCCCCTATTATTGATTCAAATACTTTTATAAGTTCTACCCAACCCCTAGGTGAGAAGATCCAAGTAGAAGAGGTACCAACTTCTTCTGATCATTATTCTCCTCTCGAAGGAGAAATTCATAATTCTTTTATCCAAAATATTGAACCTATAAACATTAATGAATCAATTGAGGAAGAACATATTCATGATAAATTTATTCGTACAGATAGGGAAGCTGATCTTGTCTTAACGAACAACAAGATTCAGATTCTATTATTATGAAAATAGATCAAGATGAATTAATTATAAATCAAACTATGTGTTCATCATTTTCTATTTTTTGTACTAATTCTTCTTTCGATTCAATTATCAATGAACACGAATATGTTAATTATAATTTTTTATGTTGTGACAATTCAATAGAAGAAGACATGAATCTTAATCACTCGACTAAATGTTGTCCGAGAAAAGATATTAATCTTTTTCAAGAGAATGTTAATAAAAGTTTTGATTCACATGAAAGATTATCAATTGATGTTGATCTCAAATCAATTTCATATGAAATGTTGAGAGGTACATCACCAAATTTTATTCAAAATAATCATGTAATAAGAGAGAAATATTTTGGAAATTTAAATATTAATGATCTTTCTAAGTTGAGAGATTTTTTAAAATTCCTCACTTCTAATTCTTACTATTTTATTTATCCGGAGTTATTTTCTAATTTTTATATGCATAATATTCCATTCAAAATATCTAACTATGTGGCATCAAAATTACATTTCTATGAGATATCTAATAGTGATTATTCTCTTATTACACATGAATATGAGAGATTGAGACATATTTTATTATTAGATCATCATCAGATACAATCTTTTAAAAAGAATGAGGATCTATTGCTAGATAATTATAGTCAGCCAATTTTCGATGAGATCAACGCATCAACTTTTATTGAAACTAAAAATGTTTGTTCTTATAAAAAACATTTATATGGGAAATCTAATTTTATTGGTGAAAATAAAATATTTTTCATAGAGTTTTCTATAACTTGTGATCACCAAAACCTTGCATCTTCTGCAATTGATTCACCTTTTGCAATAGACCCTATTAACAAGATTACTTCTTTCGATATTAGGCCACTACCTGTTCATTCACCTATTACATCATTTCATGATCATATTCTGTATTTGAAACCAATTCTTTCAGATGTTAGTGTCACTAATGCTAACAATTTGATTTGTCCATTTGATTCTCCTAAGATAGGTTTGCTATGTATGGATTTGATATTTTTAGATCATACTTTACATTCTAAGTTTCATGACAAAATTGCAGAGTGGCTCGAAAATTCTTATCTCAAAAGGTTTTCAGAAACTAGTAAACATGTCTTATCATTACATGTAAATAGAATTTCAAATGGTAAGGATGATAGATTTTATTTTAGTTTTCTTGTATATTATTTCTGGTTATTATTAGAAGAACATAATATTTTTGTAGGATTAGGAATGCTTCATTGGTTTCACTGGTTATTTTTACTTTACTTAGTTCATGTTGTATATTTGATTATACATATGTACATATTCAGTTTAGAAGTAATTCTAGATTTAGTTGAAGTTTGTTTTTCTTATTTTGCTTCATTTTCAATAAATGTGAAGTTAATAAAGGATGTGTAAATTTCAGGATGAAAATGAATAGTCATTTAGGGAAGTACTCATTATGCTTTTATCTCTTTTTTCTTATTTTTATCTTACTATGAATAAATAAATAATGATGAAATGTTTACATAAAATGAATAGTAAGAGATTTTAGTCATACATAATTTTGCACTCTTCTGAACAAAACTCAATCATCTTGTAATTATTCTCACAAAACTGTACAACTTAGAGCTTTCATTTTTCCCCTTTGTAAATAATGATGAATAAAGGGATTTGAATTATTCAATCTTCTCATCGATTAATTAAATGAATCCTAAAGAATGAAAAATTATTTTAACAATTGAATGATTCTGTAATATTTTCAAAACTTTACATCAATAACAAGCTTATGTTGATTTTTGTGAAAATCACTATGTTTTGAAATGTGTATTATATTTGTCTCTCCTATTTTCTATTTACATTATATTGATATTTTATTTAAACTTTAAATCTTTATTATGGTCAATTTCAATATTAGGAGATTTGTCATTATTTCTTACGCATGTCATAATTTTGTGATTTTTACATTGTTTTGTATAGCTCATCACATCGAGAGTAATCATATCTTGAAATTTGATTTCTGAGCTTATTTACCTTCGTCGACTCTCAATAAAAGTTTTGATAAATTTTTCTTTTGGATTTTAATATATACACTTTGGTTGAAATATGGATTTGATCAGGTTATATCATGTATATAAGTTTTTGGATGTTTTGTTTCAATTAGTGAGTTTTTGCATTTTTAATTTTCAAATTTGTTTAGTTAATTAGTTTCAGTAGTGAATTTGATATTTTTCAGCTTTCTGTTTTCTTTCTTTACTTTTAGTAAGGGAGCATTGTATATAAATAATACCATAATGAGACACTGGTTGGTGTTCATATGTTTCTCTATTAATTAAACTGATATCTTTAAGGGAAACGATTGTAAGGAGTTTCTTGCAATATCAAATGTTCTTACTGTGACTGAATCACTCCTATCCTTGAAAGATTTCTTATGAACTTAGATAATCAGTCAGTTGAACTCACGGTTGTTGTTATTGGACTCTATTTTGAAAATGATATCATTAGCTAAGCAAATTAACCTGTCGGGAAACTCTTCTCTCATAATATTTATGAATCAATGACATTAGTCATCTTTAGGCCTTCCATATTATTATAGGAGTATTATCTGGATTTGTTTCCCATCCATTAGACAAATTTATAAATCTTATTAAAAACTTTGATTGAAGAATAGGAGGTCTCATCATGAGACGACCTAATCATGATCATCAGCCCTATCGGGGATAGCATCATTTCTGATCACCAGGGTGATGACTCTTTGTCATAAGGTCAATGGACGGGAGGTCTCATCATGAGCCGTCTTGTTTATATCTGGCAGTTCTCGTGAATGATGCTATCAAAATCTGGTTATCAGACCAGGATAGTAGTCTTGAATCAAAGATACAATTAATATATTAAAAAAAAGAAGAAGAGAAAACAAATTTTATCTTTCAATTATTTATATCTAATTCATGGGGAACTTATCTAGATATCTTCTTAAGGTATGGAGGTTATATATTTATGCTGGTGTTATTCGATTATCCTTAATTGTTGAGAAAGCATTCTTGATAAGGTTTATTTTCTATGCATATATTTCAAAGTCATTCATCTTTACGAAGTCTCTGAATAATAGTTGTGATAATTCATTTGATTGTGATAGTATTAAAGTTCAAACTTTACTATATAGGCTAGTGAAAGGATAAAGTCATGTGGAGTGAAGTTTGATATTTCGAAAAAATCTTGATTTTTTTTCTATATCTTTAACCTTCAAGTAAACATACAGAGATAACTGGTTCGCCAGTATGTCGCCATTTGTTGGCACCCCAACAAATCCCTTTGGTTTTGGTAAAAATCAAAGCCCCCCCATTCAAATTTTTGTAAATAATTAGTTTTGATTTTCTTTCATCTTATCTTGCTTGCTTTGTCAGGTTATTTGATGGCTTTCTTCTTTCATCTTTTACTCCTCGTGTTGCTTTTTCTCTGGCTTGGTGTTCATGGCATAAATATTTGGTGATTTTCATATCTTTATCATTTGCATCTATTGGATTTGTGATTTCTCATCAATTCTTTCACATCCTGATATGAGCTTATTTGAGATAATTTCATGTCTTGGTTTTATCTGATCAAGATATGTCTTCGTATTTGATAGTGTCGCCAATTTTCAGTCTTTTCATTTATGAGTACTTTGGAAAATCATGATTGATTAACTCAAAGCTCAATTTTACAATTTTGATCAATAATTTATATTAAAGAATGGAAGTGATCCTTTGTCTCTAATTTTGCAAAGCCTTAAAACTCTTACAGAAATTTTGCCTTTTTTCACATTTTTTTTGTAATTTTCGGGCAAAATTTAAAGTTTTTAATTAGGCCTTTTAATTCATCTATGTCCTAAAGAAAAACATATCAAAGTTTGAACACAAGATTATACTTTTCAATTTAATCCAAATATATTTTTCCAAATACTTTTGGTTTTCATTAATATTTTCTTAGTTGTAGATGAATTCAATTATTTCTCATAAATTTTAATATTTGTTAAATTCATTGCAATTGAGAAAGTTTATGTAATGACTAAATATGTTTTTAAAAGGACATGACATTTCTATTTTTGAAATATTCATATACTTTATATGGTCATTACAATTCTTTTTAAATTATTATATAAAATAAAGCTTTGCAATAATAATTGAACCTGGTTTAATAGTTATGTATGAGGATGACATTTTGAATTGTTTTTCCACTCATTCAAATTTGTAAAATTTATAATACCCTTTGAATGATCAGAGGAAATTTTATTTAAGAATTGATATTCACATTATTTGTGCATTGGATTTTGTGCACTAAATATGATCACTAAAATATAATTATTTATATTCTAAATCCAATGAACATGAGTTTCAGCGTTAAATTACTGCAGTTATATAAAATTTTACATGCCATATATGAGCAGATCAAGGGGAGAATATCTTGTCACAATGCCATTGAATTATTGACCCACGTATTCATGAGATAGCAGTAATTGGTGCAACCAGATTTTGAGAGATAAATGCCACGCTCATTGCAGTTTTGAACACTTCTTCTCACCAAATTACTAGATTTCCTTGCCATGTGATCGCAAAATAAAAAGTGGAGATGACACTTCAATGAAGAAAAGGGATAACGTGGATACAAATTAAATAAAGTTTAGATTACCTCGGCAAGGAGAGAGATTGGTATTAAATAAGGATAGCTAAATCACCGAGACGTGGACCACCATAATTATTAAGAGCCTAAAATCATAGATTTTTAAGGAACAAAATCATGCAGATTGTGCCCCTAATTTGATATTAGTTACATGCAATTTAATGAACAGGTAACAAATAATCAATATGGAATTAAGAAATGCATGCAGTCTTTATCGTCCGGGGTTGCAACATTAACATAACATTCTATGAAGAAAGATTCAAAAGGGAGATTTCTTTTATTATTTTACAATTCTAAAAATTCGATCACTCATTCTTCTTTTTGAATTATCGTTCTCCCTTCTTGGTTGATATTCATTTGCTCAATTTTTATTGTTGTTATATTTTGTGTGCAGGTTTCAAGGGTAAGGCAATGAAGTAAATAAGGAACCATGCTATGTAAAATAATGGATTGAATGCAGAGAAGTAAATGGTTAAAGCTGCGAAGAAAGGGAATGATATTTAATGTCCAAGCCTTGGTGATATCAAAGGGTAAACATTGCTGCTATATTGTGCAACCACGTCGGCAAGAATTTGAGATATTCTAGGATTGTTTCCAGAATGATTCAGGAAATGATCGAGAAGGAAGAAGTTAATGGATCGCACATTAGTGGAAAAGGCTGATTTCGGGCTCAATTTTCCACCAAACCGTGAATCATCGGATGATTCTGTTCAAAACCCACTTCCTAAATGGGGTATTTTACCCCTAGCCATGGGTTGTTTCCAAAAATGATGAAGGAGTTAGTATATTTTCGGGCTTGTTCAAGCTAGAGTTTTCTAGATATGTTTGTTGCATCCAGCTATGAGAGCTAATTTTGGAGATTGTGATGTTCCCTCTTTGCCTATTTAAACAGAAACAATTCGTTGCTGAAGGGGAGAGGGTATCCGCATAATAGAAGAGATGTGTCTTTATATATTCTAATTTTTATTTTGTAAATGGGGATGTTTGCAAATATAAGGGGAGACGTTGTTGCTAGTGGATGAGAGTATGACTGGGAAAAACTTATACTAAAATAAATATTACACTTGTTAGTATTCTGAAGAAGTTTCTCTTCCTCGGATGTCTTCAAAGCGCTCATTTCAAAACTGGCATCATTTTGTTACAGTTCTGAAACATAATAAATATATATTTCATATTAGACTTTCTCAATCGATTTATGTACGATTATGCTATGATATAATCTGTATGTATTATGGGAAAGAATTACTTGAATCACTAGTTCATTTCTCTGCCTGGTACAGATATTAGATATGCCATCTTATTAATTTTTCTTGATAAGACTGACTATATGATATCATCAATTCATTAACTAATGGATTGAAATATTTGTATTTTCACAAATATTTTAAAATAATTAGTTAATTATCTTTATACTCAGATATAGAAATGCTAAACGTTGATTATTCTCTCGCTTTTATGTTATTAGAATAAAAAAATGATTTATTGTTGTATTACTCCTTTATCATAAAATATTATTGAATTATAAAGTTATTATAACTTCGACTTTGATAAATTATTTTTTAGAGTTGTATTATTTGCTCTCTGATATTTATATTGTCAGCAGATTGTCAACTTAGATGATAAGATTTGCTCTCGGTCAAGATAGTTTAAAATAGTTTTAAATTGCGTTTATATTTTTCTTTAGCTTAAACTTCTTAGTTTAAATTTTGCAGGTGCTAAAATAGGTCATACACTTATTTAATTGTTTATATTCATGAATATTTTCTTTCTTCAAATATTCAAACAAAACCAAAACTGAGACTCTCCTTAAGAGAGCAACATATAAAGTAGACATAATAGTTAAATTTCATTCAGTAATAGAAAAATCTTTTAGTTCGCAGATTAGATGTAACTTTATTAGTACCTAAATTTAATTTATATATTATTATTTACATTTAGTTTTAATAGGTTTAGTTGCATTAATTAGAATTCAATAGCATAAAGTTGTTTAAAATACAGTTTTCTAGGTTTAAGTTTAAAGAACTTTCCTTAAGAGAGCTAAAACCTAGAGGCAGTGGGGCATTTTCTTGTGAGTGTTAGCCATACCAAACATACCGGGGCTGATTTAAGCACCTTGTGTGGGCTGATTCTCCATAGTTGGCCTAGTTCATAAAATATGGCCAACAGGCCATGTTTTTATATTTAGTATAAAATTTCTCAAGATCACTTCTTTGATGTAATCACCAATTTCATTGGTCTAATCAATACTATCCTTGCAAGTACTCTATACTGGTAGATAGATATTGCTAGAAAAATTGTGTTAAGTGTTTCTTTGACCTTTTGCTTTACAGTTCATAGATTGCACATGTTATGCTTACTTTTTTGGTTGAGTGTGCATCATGATTTCCTGCCACTGGCTATTGAGGAGCACTGAGTAGTTTTTCTTCCATTATGTCATCTTATGCTTTTCATAAGAAGTGTCCACTTTCTTAATAAGAAAATTGCAGTTGTTCATTTCATTTTCATCATATAAATTTAGGTCTATTTAATGAAATTTCTGTATTTGAACAAGTTCTCTTATTGTTTCATTAAAAATTTTCTTGTATTTTGGCCTTCGAAAAGGATACTATGCCTAATCCGTAAGCCCCACATAGTAGAACATTATGGTGTGCTCCTCACTAGTTTTACCCCATATATTGTTCATCTCTCTGACTCACCAAGTTGTTTTAGTAACATGAGGACCTTAAGAAAATTTCAATTTCCATTTTCCATTCTTGGTCATGTGGCCTTTTCTACCCATATTATATTGATCATTTTAAACTTTAAATCAATGGGTTTTCTTATTGGATATCAATTGAAGTTTCCTAAACATAAGGTTTACCTCCATACATGCTTCTCCAGATGCTCATGTCCTTTTTATCCAATACATAAAAATGATGAAAGGTTGATTTGCATACAAATTTTCCCTCTTTCTTCTATTTTAGTATCTTTCCCCTTTGGAAAATGATAATGCATATCCAACGTTTGATATTTAAGGAGACATATATTAACTAATTCCAACTCTTGAACCCTATATCCAATTACTAATACAAGCCCTTACCTTCTTCCATGACCTTCCATGGCCGGTAGCACTCCACCACCAAGCTCTCCATGAAAGCGAAGCGATCAACCAATGCTCCACAAATGATTTATACATGAGCCATCACTTCAAATTACAAATTTGAGTCGTCATAACCATCACCCTATTTAGGGTTTTCTGGTAGATGGAAAATCAAGGTAGCATGGATTTCAAGTCAATTTCAAGTCAATTGGGTCGATGGAAAATCAAGGTAGTAGTGAAGACTTCTCTCTTTGAGTCCATCCCAGGGAGAAGAGATTTTTTCCAGACCTGCTTTTTAACTTGGGGTTCGAAAAAGTTGGATTTTGAATGTTCATTACTTTAATCAAATCAAAGTGAATTTTACCCTATTTTACTGTAGAGATGGATGACCCTTAGTTAGGATCACATTCTATGGTTTTTTGTTTTTTCCTCTTAATCAATTATGAGGTTGGGTTTACCAAATTTGATGTACACATAGATACCTAGATATAGATATATATTAATATTTTTGTTGTGGGTGTGATCAGTATGGGGAAGCTTGGTGCCTGTTGTCTGCTACTGCGCAAGTCAAGGTGTTCCTGCAACTGAGTAGACTTGGAAGGTAGTGAAGGAGAGTGTGTTTGGGAGGTTTGGATTGAGTCCATTGGAGCTTGCATTCTGATCAGACTTGGGGAACTACAAATGGATGCCCAGAAGGAGGAAGCTCTCAAGTTTTTCAATGTATAAGAAGAGGAAGAGAATGGTCATGCGGCATATGGGAAGAAGATATCTGTGGAGAAGAAGGGGGATTCATCACTTAAAAAGAGTAGCTGGTTTGAGTCCACATTGTCATCATTCAAGGAGGATAGTTACTACATACCCGTTGGAGACATTTACCACCATACACGCTCTTTTTGGTCAAATTGGCCTAGTTAAACCACTATCCTAAGTATTATTGACATTAATTGACATCAGTGGAGCATTAAATGTCATCATCCAGTCAGACCCATGCCTACCTTCAGTCAAGGAGGCTGACTTAGCCTTATCCTACATTTGGGGAGGCTAACTAGAGCACTCCAGGAGTGATCTGAGTGATATTAATGCACCTAATTGCTAAATGGTGGTTTCAATTAGTTAAATAGGTCAGTGAAGGTGCCTCCTTTCATTTAATTGATTATTTAATGATTAATTAATGAACTGGAGTCAACAGGGGCGCCTCCACCAACTTCTGATGTTCAGTTCAACTTCATTTAACCTCATCGGGGTTCATTGGAGTCATTGAAGCACTAGCACTTGATGGCTAGATTGCTATGACATGTGTCTAATCTCTTTCAGTTGAGACTTATTCATTTATTGCACTCTGGCTTCAGTTAGGGTTCAGTTAAGTCTATTAGGGTTTTGATCAGTGGTTAACTAAGTGTGGACTATGGATTATAGTCAGTTAAGATAGACTCACTCATTCAATTCTAATGAGCTCCTTGAGGATTCAGATTGGTCATTCATTCATGCATGCAGCATGACATTGTAATTGTAATCATTCATTCTTTATGTGAATACAGAATGGCTACTATTCCTATAGACCAATTACACCATTTCATGAGTTATTTGTTTATTAATATTTGATTATATTGATGCTTTATTCCTAGATCAATATACAATATTAATATGGTATCAGAGCCTACGACGGGACAAAGCTCTATCTCTCAAAAACAAGTTTTTTGACAGATTTCTGCATGAAATTTGAGCAATAGCTCAAAATTCCAGCACTGCACCAGAAGCCAAGGCTTACCACTTAATACCCCAAGTAAAGAACTTGTTGATCAAGCTTTCTTGATTGACTATGTTGGGTGTGATGAAATCCTAAAATGGGAAGGCTGTTCGACCTTACATTTCCCTTTCTATTTTTATTTTCAGGTTTCTACAGGTGAAGCATTCGCTCCAGTAGATCCAGATGGCCTCCTCAGTACATCTATTGACTCCATACAATTTCCACTCATGGAAAGGTGATATGGAGATTCAGCTGTTCTCTAGAGGAATTTTTAGAGTCACCATGGACACTGAAGATGAGCCTGGTTATGCCATAAAAAAATCAAGATTCTTGAACAAGAAGGATGAAGCCTTCGTTTTCATGTGCCTCTCTATTTCCCAAGATCTTCTTTTCCATCTTGCAGGATTGGAGACTCCAAAAGAAATATGGGACAAATTGGAAACTCTATATGGAAGGCATGATGACTTGAGAGTTTACCAGCTTGAAAATGAATTAATGTCTCTCCAACCCTCCAATTTCAAGAGTCTGAATGACTTTTTCACAAAGTTCAAGCATACTATTTTACTCTTGAAGCAATGCAAAGTGGAGAAGGAGGATGATCAGCTCATCCTTGCCATACTCTCCAAACTCAGGGGTGATTATTCAGTTTTTGAGTTCTACATTCCGTGTAGGGAAGCTCACAACCCCTGGATGGAAGATGCCTACACTCAATGCCTTCATTGAGTCCCTAACATGTGAATATGACAAGCTTGTCCAGATGGGGATCATCATATCCTCATGTGATCAAGACATTCATGTCTCGGGGCCTAAATATCTAAAGGGTAAAGGAAAGCAACAGAAAAATCCAAAAAATAAATTTGATGCTCCTAAGCCTAGAGTTGAAAACCAGTAGCATGATGAGTCTTCCGACTTAAGGAAGAACAAAGGAAAAGGGCACCATGGCTAGGAAAAATTCAAGTGTTCTTATTGTGGGAAGGGAATCCACCCTGAACATGCCTACATGAAGAAGAATCTTGATGAAGCAACCTCTCTCCTTGAGAGAAATCACATCAATCTTCTGGAGAGGTTTTGGAGGAGAGATCAACAAGATCGGGAACTACAGCATGAAAAAGGTCATCCCCTCATGGAAAGCACTTCGAAGTCCAAAGCACTGTTGATTGATTCTGGAGCTTCAAACCACATGATGGATGAAAAATACTCCTTTCCATCCTTGGAGACTGGAAAATCCATCCCCATCCACATGGGAGATGACTCCACCATCATTTCAGAAGGACAAGGTACTGTTGATCTTGACAATGTTTTTTTTTTCAAATGTTTTGTATGTACCGTCTCTGGCATCAAATATCCTTAGTGTCTATTAGTTGACACATATAGGAGTGCCTAAGAGAGTTTATTTCATCCCAAATGATGTTGAGATAATAAAAATTGCATCTGGGAAACTCATTGCTAAAGGTCTTGCAAACCATCATGCAAAATCCTATGAGTTCTCTCACTTTGTTGTGGATGCAAAGCCCATTGCTCTGTTAACTCACGGAAATGAGGTTAGTAGGCTATGGCATGAGGGGTTTGGCCATCTTAATTTCAAATATTTGTAGCAATTACAAAAACAATCCATGGTTGAAGGCCTCTCGGTCATCAAGGAAACCACAGGAATTTGCAAGGGCTATGTGATTGGAAAACACCCTGAGCACAAGTTCGATCGAGGGAAGGCAAACCGAGCTACATGCATATTGGGGCTGATACATTATGATATCAGCAGTCTGATTCCTATCACATCCATGAATGGATAAAGGTATCTTCTTACTTTTATTGATGAATTTTCAAGGTACATATGGGTCTTCTTTCTTAAAAAGAAGTCTAAAGTATGTGAAAATTTTCTGAATTGAAGGCCTTGATCGAAAATGCCTCTGGGCTTAAGATCAAGATATTGATATCTGATAGTTGCTGCACATATGCTTCCAAAGTGGTATTCAGTTCCAACATTCAATTCCCTACACTCCCCAGCAGAACGGAGTAGTGGAAAGGAAGAATCGGTCTCTCAAGGAGATGACCACCTGTATGTTGGAATACAAGAAGCTTGCTGCAAATTTGTGGGATGAGGCCATGCATGTTGTAGCATACATTCAGAATAAGGTGCCACACTCATCCATGAAAGGGAAGAACCCTTTCTAAGCATACTTCGGACAGAATCCATATGTGTTGAACCTACGAGTGTTTGGGTCCACTGCATGGGCCCGGATTCCGCTTGATAAAAGAAGGGATTTGCAACCACAAAGCATAGAATGTCTATTTATTGGGTATCCTAATGAATCTAATATTTTCAAGATTCTGGATATCAAGACCAAACAGATCATCATCGAGAGAAGTGTCAAGTTAGATGAGCCTCTTCATGACGTGGAACTAGTGAAGGAGAAAACTGCTGAATTTCCTTCCTATTCTACTGAATATTTGGATGATGAAATTGGGGGTGATGCCCCTGATTTGGATCCTCTGATTTCTTATATCAGTTTGAAGCAATAATCAGATGCTGAATCAGAACCTGAAGTGCAAAATCATCTTCTTACATGGGCTCGACAGACACTCTCCTCCGCAGGAGACAACATTGGAAATCGAGATGATCCAAGGAGAACCCAGTTTGATTTCCAAAGAGCAGGTATTGCGCTCTCTTGTTATGATAATTTGATGTATGAAAATTGATTTTTATGATTATTTCATATCCAATATCCTACTATCATGCTCAAAAGGATCCAATATGTCAAGTTTCCATGGATGAAGAGATGAATTTTCTTCAGAAAAACACTACTTGGGAGCTAGTTTCTCTTCCTCCGGGAAGGAAATTGGTTCAATGAAAGTGTGTGTTTCAGACCAAGGTTGATGCTGATGGAAGAAACTGAAAATATAAGGAAATGCTGGTGGAAAAATTCTTCTCTTAGGTCCAAGGTGTGGACTACCATGAGACCTTTGCACCAGTTGCAAAAATGGACTCCATCTGCCCTGTTTTGGCAATTTTAGCATCCAAGCACTAGGAAGTGCATCACATGGATGTTAATTCAGCCTTTCTACATGGAGATATTCATGAGGAGATATACATGAAGCATACTGAGGGATACATCACTGATCCATCTTTGGTTTGCAAGCTAAAGAAGTCACTATACGGGTTAAAACAAGCCCAAAGAGAGTGGGTTTCCAAGATGGATTCCTTCCTTCTCTCGCAAAACTTTAAGAGGTGTAGATCAGAGCCAAATGTGTATTTATAGCAGTATGATGGTCATATAATTATCATTGTTTTATATTTTGATGACTTACTGATCACAGGTAGCACAGTTGCCTCCATTTCAGCCATCAAAACTGCTCTCCACAATGCCTTTGAAATGAGTGATTTGGGGCTTCTAAAACAATTTTTGGGGCTCGAAATTAAGAAAAATTCTGATGGGATTATGGTCACTCAGTACAAATAAATTTCAGAAATTTTATTCAAGTTTAACATGGCTGAATGTAGGCCTGAACCATTTGATTTCCTTTCAGGGATCGGCCTTGAAGAAGGAAAAAGCACACCTCACATGGATTGCACTATCTATCGACAACTGATTGGTAGCTTGTTGTACTTGACACATTCTCAGCCTGATATTTGTTATGCCATGAATTATGTATCAATATACATGATGCAGCCTCATGATATTCATTGGAAGGCAGCCAAGAGGATCCTCCAGTATATTCAGGGAACCGGGACCTACGACATTCACTATGCTGCAGACTCCGAGCTAGAGCTGGTTGGATACACAGATTCTGATTGGGCGTGTGATTGTATCAATTGAAAGTATACTTACAGATATGTATTCATGTTTGGTGGTGGCCCCATTTCCTGGTCAAGAAGAAAGTAGGCTGACGTAGCACTATCTTCAGCAGAGGCCGAGTATCAAGGAGCGGTGAATGCTTGCATCTAAGCAGTTTGGTTGCAAGGCATTCTTTCAGAGTTTGATATTAGTAGTACTTTGTCCATTGTCCTCTTTTGTGACAATCAAAGTGCTATTAAGATATCCATGGATCCAGTTACTAGGCAGAGGACCAAGCATGTAGAGATCCACATGCACTATATCAGGGAGCTAGTGCATGACAGGACCATCATTCTGTAATACTGCCCGATTGATGAGCATATTGCATACATATTCACCAAGAGACTTTTAGAAAAGAAGTTCACTTACCTCCGTTCACTGTTGGGGGTGAGTTCATTAGGGTGATTCAGACTAATTTCAGTGTTCATCTTGAGGGGGGGGTTTTCACACTGGGTTTTCCCTCTTTTCCTCACTTAGTTTGTTTTGAGCATTGTTTCAGTTTCAACATTGTACAGGGTGACCTATGGCCTTAGTTGCCATGGCGGTAGCATTTTTATGGATTTTTGTTTTCTAACTCCTCCTGAGTATAGCTTAAGGGGGGGTGTTGGAGACATTTACCACCATATACACTCTTTTTGGTCAAACTGGCCTAGTTAAACCACTATCCTAAGTATTATTGACATTAATTGACATAAGTGGAGCATTAAATGTCATCATCCAGTCACACCCATGCCTACCTTCAGTCAAGAATGCTAACTTAGCATTCTCCTACATTGGAGGGGACAACTAGAGCACTTCGAGGGTGATCTGAGTGATATTAATGCACCTAATTGCTAACTTGTGGTTACAATCAGTTGAATAGGTCAGTGAAGGCACCTCCTTTAATTTAATTGATTATTTAATGATTAATTAAAGAACTGGAGTCAACAGGGGTGCCTCCACCAACTTTTGATGTTCAGTTCAACTTTAGTTAACCTCATCGGGGTTCATTGGAGTCATTGAAGCACTAACACTTGATGGTTGGCTTGCTATGACATGTGTTTGATCTCTTTCAGTTGAGACTCACTCATTTATTGCACTCTGGATTTAGTTAGGGTTCAGTTGAGTCAATTAGGGTTTTGATCAGTGGTTAACTGAGTGTGGACTATGGCTTACAATCAGTTAATCTAGACTCACTCATTCAATTTGAATGACCCCATTGAGGATTTGAATTGCTCATTCATTCATGCCTTCAGCATGACATTGTAATTGTAATCATTCATTATTTATGTGAATACATAGTGGATACCATTCCTGTAGACCAATTACACCATTTCATGAGTTATTTGTTGATTAATCTTTGATGAGATTGATGCTTTGTTCCTAGATCGATATACAAGATTAATAATATCAGATCTGAAGGAATCAGAGAAGAAGGCATTGCAAGACTTAAAATTAAGGATTGAGTTTTCCATTAAATCCAATGAGTTCCTTTTGGAAGGACTTGGTGCTAGTGGTAATCACGATGCAGCAGAAGCAGGCAATAACGGCGTGAAGGACGATAGACCCACCAAGCAAAAACCTGATCAGAATGTAAATGGTAATGAGAAAACTGACCACAATGTCAGTGGAAATGAAAAACCTACTGCAGAGGTTTTGCAGAGCTGTCATGATAGTGTTACTATGTGGGGAATTCCACTGCTTCACTCAAAGGGTGATGAGAGGACTAATGTTATACTTTTGAAATTCAGTGGAAATGAAAAACCTACTGCAGAGGTTTTGCAGAGCTGTCATGATAGTGTTACTATGTGGGGAATTCCACTGCTTCACTCAAAGGGTGATGAGAGGACTAATGTTATACTTTTGAAATTCATTCATGCGATAGAATTCAGGGTAAATGATGCATTCATCATGTTGCATAATAGTGTGGCATGGAGGAAGGAATTTGGAGCTAACAATATACTTGAAGAGGATCTGAAATTTGATGAGAATCTTGATTCAGTGGCTTTCATGCACTGTTTTGATAAGGTGGGCCATCTTGGGTGCTACAGTGCTTATGGGATTTTTCGAGACAAGGATCTCTATCAAAAGATCTTTGGAGATGATGAGAAGCTGAAGAAGATTTTGAGGTGGAGAATCCAAATTCTAGAGAAGAGAATCAAACTCCTTGAATTCAATCCTGATGGTGTCAATGCCATGATTCGGATCACAAATCTTAAGAATATGCCCAAGAAAGAATTGAGAGTTGCATCAAACCAAATTCTTGCACTTTTTAAAGATAACTACCTGGAGATGGTAGCAAGAAAGGTATGCAACTACCCAAAATACATATTTTTTGCCTTTACCGAGCTTGGTTTGATCAATATATTTTATATTCCTGTTGATGAACAGAAAGACGACATTAGTTTTCATAGTAGATCTGGTGTTTGTGGGTTTTGGCACACCAAAAATTGAATTTTTTGATGAATTTTTAGATATCTGTTACTTGACAAATGGTTGCTAATGTCAAATCACATATATCATTGGACCTGATTGAAAAAGGCTAAAAGTTACAACATATATTTTACAGAGATATTTTTTATATGATTGTACTAATAGAGATCCTTAGGCAGATTTGCTTCTATATGCTTTGTTGTATGTACTAAACAATGCGATAATTTCACAGGGACTTCACTTAGTGAACCTCTCACAGAACATGTACGATCATGGGATATTAAAGAATACCCTTAATTTCCAAAGATATTGACCCAAACTCTTTTTGTTGAAACCCCCTCCCAATACTTAAAACCTCCTCCCCACCCCTTTTTATACCTCAATCCTTATAAACCACCCTACCCACCCCCACCTTAAACCCCTCATCCCCCCAATACCTGCAATATATTGGTTCAATTTTTGATAATTTTAAAACCCACAATATGAACTAACGTGATAGGATATTGGTCAACAAGTGAAGACCCCGTGGATAATTTTCCACTAAATATTTGAGTATGGACATTCGATTATTAGTTATTGTTTCATATTATTTTGTACTGTGAAAATGCAATAGTTTTCCCACAAAATTTTATGCACAATGAGTACACAGACGCATTCATCGTCTTGTTTCTCTTTATTTCTTTTGGTTTTCTTTTTGGAAGTGCATTAAGAAAAATGTCAAGATGGGATGCATTACAAGGATGGGAATTCCTTTGGCTCAGGTGCATGAAAGGTATCTATTCCATCAAAATCACACCAGGCTTCGACTGGGCCTCTTTCTTTCTGAGGTTCATACCATTTGGGTGCCAGAGCAGACCACAACTAGAATGGAGACTTGGTAAATGGTTTAACACTTTGAAAATATCACCAGTGAAATGACTATTAGATACTGTTTTTTGGTGCCCACGCCTCCAATTATTATTTTTAGTTATCCTAATGATTGAGGGAGTCTATGCAATGTTGTCATCTGTGAGGAGCTAACATGTATTTGTGTGGTGTTTCAGTAAGTTAAGAACACTTCTCTCAAGTTTTCCTTGTTCTATATGCATTTCCAATTTTGTTTTATGATCCCACTAAATCATAGCTTTTTTTTATCTTAGTAAACCACTTTTATGACCTTTTAAGTTCAGCGTTATTGTCCTTTTCATCCAAATTTGCATGGTTCAAAGATGGAGGAACATATACACTAAGATGTTTGTTTGATCACAATATGCCACCAGGAGTATTGTTTTTCATGGTCAAGATGGCCCCCACTGTTTATTTCCCAAGTAAAATATTATGGGAAAACCTAAGGGATGCTTCCCCACATTTGTGGATAGCATCCTCATTCCTTAGTAAACCTTTGGTGTAGGCTCGTGCGCCTCACACAGAGGGGTTTGAGTGGGGTACCTACTGGTATAGAACTAAATAAATTCCCAACAATGTTGGTGACAACACAATGAATTAATCCTTTAGGATAAGATATCCCCAATAGTTACAAAATACAGTGAGGGAATTAGGTTTTTCTCAAGCAAATAATGGAGGAAACCCTTCCTTTCCATCTTATCTCGAAACTTTGAAGAGAATGAAATCACTCTGTGAAGTATATTAATGGACTATTTTACCTTTCTAGGATTTGATTTCCTATCTCACCATTTCTAGACTATAGATCCTGCACCATACTACTTTTGGGTTGTCGCTTCTAACTGTCGTTGCCTCTACCACTATTCAAAATGGTCATTTCAAGTACAATGTTTAAGGATTTCTCCACTCCAGCTAATTTTCAAGTATTTCATATGCAATTAAGTCTTTTTCTATATTCAATTTCAAGCTTGGGTTTTTGACATCTGTTAAGTACTAAAAAGGAGAGTATACTAGACTCAGTTTTATAAAATTGACAAATCACCTCTTCATTTGTGTTTTCTCTATTTTCCAGGTATTCATTAATGTCCCATGGTATTTTAGTGCATTGTACTCCATGTCGACCCCATTCTTGACGCGCGTACTAAGAGAAAATTTGTCATAGCATGTGAAGGAAAAGTCACAAAGACCTTGTACAAGTATGCAAAATTCCTTCTATGATGCAGTGAAGATGTGCTTAACCTTAACTGGAGACTTGGATATAGGATAGAATGAAGGATATATTCAATGGAACATTCCTAGAAACTTATTTAACCTTTAATTTTACTTGCAGATTTTTATCTCCAGAGAATGTGCCTATACAGTATGGGGGACTTAGCAGGCCCAAAGATGTAGATTTTGGTCCTCACAAACATGCAGTAGAGTTCTCCATTAGAGTTGGAGAGAAAATAAATCTTGAGATCAATGGGGTGGAGGTAATGTATGTCAATAATTTCTCAAGTTTGCAGACTATGTGACAGTGTCGGCATTCAAATTTGGCTCTTTGGCTTCAGTTTTGTTTCAAATATACTTCCAAGTTTGATAAGGTTTAGATTTCGCTCTTTTTATTTTATGGGTGTTAGATTTGATATTGATTTTGTCCTTAGGATCTATGGGATTGGGATTTTAGTTTGTTTTTGTATTCCTGCAAGTTTTATAGATACAATGTTTACTGAGAATTCTCACATTTAAGCATAGGATGAATAATTGTGTAGAAATTCATCTTTTTGTTTTGGGTTTTAGGTTTGTGCTTGATTCCTTCTCAATTTTATAGATATTAGGCCCATTGCATGTTAATGCAACCATGCCCCTTTATCAAATAGAAAACAACAAGCGATATGGAGGGGAATGAATGGGTCAACGACACAATGAAAAAGCTCAAGGTTTCTTCTCCAATTGGCTTGAATATGACCTAAAAATCAGTAATTTCTTTCTTTCCCACCATCTATTGTATTTTTAAATTTTAATCAATGATATGTTCTGAATAGTTGTGTCTTTTACATTCTGATATATTATGGATATATGCTCAGGTCAGTCTTCTGTATTAGCTGACACCTAAGTCACCTGGTTCGTGTTTGTGTTCAAGTTGGAATTCAGTGACACTCAAAAGTTGTGTAAACTAAATCAAAACAAAAATAATCCCAAGTAGAGAAGGCATACATTAGTTTGAACTTTTGACACTTATGACTTATGTGTTACTGAGTCTACTTTGCATCTAGTCTGGATTCTCAAACATTCTTTGGATTTAAAGTGGTTCAAGTTTATTTACAGTTATTTTGGATAAAAATGATTGTTATCACTAAAAACCCCTATTTGGAAGTGTTTATTAGGTAGCTATCTTGTATTGGAGATGCTAAACACTTGAATATCATGCCCATAGGAGTGTTTTGTCTTTCATGCATAGACTCAATGTAGTAAATTGTTGCATAGGCCCCATGGATAAGGCACTAATATCCCTGTCTACTCCTCCTCATTTTTTTCTCTTTTACACTCATTTTGTGAGGGTTTTATTTGTCTTAATACCTTAATATTATTACTTTTCCAACTCTCCACAAGAGATTTGAACACTTGGAACCTACTAGACACTTCATCCTTTGTCTTCTTAAAATATATGTAGTCTTTTCTAGAGGAGTCACAAAAAAAGGAAACATAATAAATGTTACCTATCATTGAAGTTACTTTTAGGTTTTCATTTGTAAGTTTCCTTGCCATAAGCAATGGTCACAAACACACTAAGTCACCAGTGACAAGAAGTCACATTGGAATATGTTTTAACCTCTTTCGTTATTGCATGTAACAGGGACTGGGAACATATTTAATTTTTTTTTTTTTTAGAAATTAGGACGATACATTTAGTCAAATGTACTACACAATATGGTAATCTGGAGCATTTTAGATACGTTACTTTTAGGTTTTCATTTGTAAGTTATATTTCCATAAGCACTAGTCACAAACACACTATGTCACCAATGACAAGAAGTCACATTTGTAGATGTTTTAACCTCTTTCATTATTGCATGTAATAGGAAATGGGAACATATTTAAAAATTATTTTTTAGAAATTAGGACTATACATTTAGTCAAGTATGGTAATCTAGAGCATATTAGATCCGTTAATTTTAGTTTTTCATTTGTAAGTTGTCTTGCCATAAGCACTGATCACAAACACACTAAGTCACCAATGAGAAGAAAATTAATATTCAGTTACAACTTGCAAATATGCCAAATATTCGAAGCAGTACCTTTTATCTACAACTATAACTTTTGATATACATGTCCAAACTTGTTGGGACCAGATCTGTTGGAATGAACAGATACTAGGATTCCCTATAGGAAAATTTTCAAATAGTTTGGTGTATATTTGAAGGAGGTAAATTCTCCAAGTTTGGCCTCTGAACCAGTTCTAAATAAGAGTACAATTTAGTTGTTTGTCTTCCATTGCATATATCTGATGGGATGAAATCTATTGGGAATAAAAGTTCATGGGATTTATATGGAAAGACTCTACAAGATTTGGTATAAATTTGAAGTAGCTTTGAGATTAATGACATTGGTCCACACACATATGAAAATTAGATAAAGAATCCTTCTTGATCTGTGCTCATTACTAGGGAAAATAAATAATATTGGCATGCTTGTTGAGTACAACTTGTATTTTCTATGTTGTCATCCAACAATCTATGCACCATGTCCTTAAACAGACGTAATTATCCATAGTGTAGGTAACCAAACCTCTTGTTCCAAATATTGAATTAGTCATCATTATTATGCACCAAAGAACCCTGCTTCATTAGATCAACAAGCATTTTGTATAGACCATCCTCTTGGATACCTTTGGTAAAAAAAATTATGTTAAAGAAAAAAAAGATTTGTATTTTTTCAAAGCTCTTTGCATTTATTCCGCATACAATTTTATTAGAAGAAATTGCAATGGACCTTCAATGGTATTGCACATTCCCCATTTCTCACTTTTAGAGGTTGGTATGTCTTTTCTTGATTGATTCAGGATCTTTATGCCTTGTTTCCAATTCCGAAGTACATGGACATCACATGGAAATTTTGATATCTCCCTTATTGAGGTTGGACCAATTTGCCTTGTTTGGATTAGATTCTCACTGTAGCTTGATGGAGTGGCCCAAGCACATCGATGCAGTCAAAATGTTTTATAATACATATTGATACAATCCATATTTTGAAAGGAATTGGTACAAGTCTAGGTTAACATTGATGCATTGTAAGTATCATTGTCACATCCCCATTGCCTTAAACCATCGAAGAGGACACGACGAACACCACAAACAGCCGGGCAAGCATCCCCATGAACATAAACAAAAGACATCAATGCTGGAATTAAAACTTACAAGCATACACAGATGCATAATGTTCAATCATACAGCAGAAGCAAACATACATTCCAGCATTAATCATGTTCATCATAATTCATTTGAAATTAATATAATTACAGAGATGAAACAAGCAGGATTACTTATCTTTCGATGAAGAACATGATCCGCAACTAGCTACATCGCTGCAACATTGCACCCAACCATAGGCCATCTTGCTCATCAATCTCTCAACAATGATGCCACCCTCGATATGGGCATGATTCCTCAAGGAATAAGGGGCAATATAGGCTTACACCTAGACAAGGACCAAATCAGTAAAACCATCACAGCTGGGTTTATCAGGCCATCAACCGATCGGCCAAGATAGCATAGTCCAAGGGACAACCACTGCATACCAGTAGCAAAATAATTCATTCACAGCTCTGTGATGAAGGCATAAACAATAGGGTGGCAACCCCAAACCAAAATGAGACACAGATCAAGCCCACAAGGAAAATTAGAGTTGTTCTTGGCCCTAACGTGGCCAAAACAACTCAACAGCAACCCAAACCGGGGTGCACCAACAACCACAACCCCACCATGGATGATAGAAACACTCCACAGTCCACAAGGGATGATGACAACACTCCCCAGCCATGGGAAACTCAATGCAGACCACAATAGACAACCCCCAAGCATAACAGCAAATACCACTCCCAGCATGGGAAAACAACAATCCTAAAAACATAACAGCATACATTACCAGCAACGTGTCGACAACAGCCCCGGTTACAAAGTTGAAGTCACTGGAGAAAGGCTTACCCAGACCGTGATGGGAAGAAATTACAGTCTCTCAATCTGTGCATGAGGAAGACTACACTCCCTACGTGAAGGGGAAACTTCCTCAGACCACAACCGTGAGAATGAAAACCAGGCCAACTACCTGCGCGTCCCTGCGTGAGAGCGAACAACTCTCTGTGCGTGAGGATGAGCTGACCAGCGCGTGAGGGAAAAAAACACCCACCTCTGCGTGAGGAAGATGAACAAACCCCCCTCCCAGAAGAAACGAATAGACCATGGCTCTGCACGTGAGCATGAACGACCACTGCTCTGCCTGAGCCTCCACAGACGCCACCGTGAAGGTGAACTGACTGGGATGGAGTGGAGTGAATGGAAAGTCATGGGTGGAGTGGGCGTGTGGGCAAAGTACTGACAGTCCTTCCACCCCACTCCCAAAAAAATAACTGCCCCAACTACCTCCATCAAGACATCAAAACGGTTGGGTGAGACAAGGAAAGGTGGAAAACACACAAGGTGGTAACACATGGGTTTTTCCCCATAGACCAAGGTTTGAAATCCCCCACACCCTTATCCTTTGGAACCATGCCCTTTTCATTCAACGTTGCACTGGTGTAGCTGGTTGGGGTTTTAGTTTTAATTGATGTGCGTATTTACATGATGCCGAATTATAATGTGCCAACTGGCACGATAAACGATCGACAACTATCCCCATTGCCGAAACACACACACAACCAAATCGATGGTGGGGATTTTTCCTTGAGCTCCTCACCAAGATTATTTACAATATATACATCATGTAAACGGGGTCAAAACCGGGGACATTACATTCCCCTCCCCCTTGGAGTAACACCGTCCTCGGTGTTCCATTACATATATATACAATACATATATAATTGCACATCAAAATTTCAAAATTGCAGATCTGTCCCACGTTCAATCATTTACTTTGAACGTTCAAGACCAAGCCCCTCAGATTCCATGGACTTCTCCTGCTGGTTCTCAGCTTCCAGCTCATCCCGAAGTCTAGGAACTTTGCGGCTATTTCCTTCATCATGTTCCCTCATCGGATAGTCCCGGCGTAAATGATGTCCTCCGCATCTCCAACATTTCACTGGCTGCTTCATCTTTACCTGCTCAATTTCCTTTGAGTCTTCATGCCTGGACCGTTTCTTATCGGGTCGCTTGGACAATTGTCCCATTGCTGATCCACCTTCCTTTCCTTTGCTGATTGCTCCTAGAAGGATTTTCACCTCCCTTTGCAAACCAATAGAGTCTTGCAAAATATGGTGGTTCATTTCACTCTGCCTTTTCTGTAACTTGAGCATCTCCCCAAGATTCTCTTGGGTCTTGGAAATCACTTGAAGGAGACTTCCAGCTAAGTCCAATAACTTTTGATCTGCTGCCATGATCAATGTGCACCACCTGGTTTCACTTTTCTCACCTGTGAAATGCACCATTGAAATCCTATCAAACCAAGCATAACATAGACATTAAAATCAGTCAGTTAATTACCCAATTGGCATGACAGTCCAAGTCTCATCAATGAGGCTTTCATATTTTTCATGCCTTCCCAATAGGCACATGAGCTCATTCATGTCCATTCCTGGGCAGGAAATTAACTATTCCAGCATTCACAAATTTACTTAAGAAAATACACACATTTCATTCTCAATCATACATGCATTCAACAATCCTTTGTTTTCACAATGCATATATATATATATATATATATATATATGCGTGTGTGTGTGTGTGTGTGTGTGTGTAATCAAAAGGCAAGAGAGAGTAGTAAGATTTTTTCCGCTCTTTGTGTTGTTCCATCCGGGAACCCACGTCATCGCAGTGGCTTTTCTTGCTCTCAGCCTCTTTCACTTTACCATGAATCCTGGACCAATCCCTCTTGGTCATGACACTTAGTGTCTTCGGTCTATTCCAGACCTCTAAACCATGGAGTCTCTCCACATGGCTTGTCTCAACTGCTAGGGCTCCCTCTTCTTACTAGCACCTTTTTCATTACCGCTCATTTCGAGCTTTCCAGGACAGTCACATGTCCACATGCACCCCTAGGATGCTCTCATAGTCCTCGCTTCCAACGATACCTATATCCAAACATTGAATAAATTCACATGTTTAGTTTATTTTCATCAGTTTTATCTCTAGAACAAGAGCTTAAAACATCATAACCAAATTATATACACATGTATTTTCATAAGCAAAATAATCCAATACTTATTTGTATTGTGTGTTTCCTCGTTCCTCCACAGGATCCTGCTTCGCCTTGCAAGCCTTGGGATCGCCTATGGACTTAGATGTTAGGTCAGCACGCAGGCTACCCCACAACATCAAATAATTAATGTCCATCCAGTACACCCTCATGTCAACTAGGCTTGGAACTTTAACACGACCATTTCTAGGTCTAGGATCTACTATGGATCCCCAGGTTTATAACAGCCCAACATATGCTTATACCAACATATGCTTATATCAACATACACTTATATCAACAATAACCCTTACTCCACAACCCCTCACAACAACCATTTACCCTTTTACCTTTTTCCTACCAACACAAGAAATACAAGCAATACAAGCCAACTCATCAGCCTTATTGCTCTAAAGCTGTAATCATATTTCATATCATTCGGTCATAATCGATACTAAATCAAAACATGTTCTGCATATCGAATTTAATAATTAAACATGCACATTCATATCAAGGGTTACAGAACACTTATCCAATTGCCGTCGCAATATGCCTTTATATCTGTTAGGCTTCGTCAAGGAGTTGGGAAAGGCTGAATGCTAAGTTGGTGAGCTCACTGCAGAGCTAGGAACACCTACACTAGAACTAGCCTGACTTCTAAGACACCCACACACACCCAACACAAGGAAATAGTCCCTTCTCTGCTACTCAGTCCCTCAGGCCCTGCATTCCCTTCCAGTGTTATCCCGGGGTTGTGGAGAAGAAAGTCAGCCCTATAGCTCTGTCTGTGTGGTTTCCAATAACCAGGTTATTAAGAAAACCAATCCCTCATCCCTGCTTCCTTTTTACATGTCTTACCGACATAATCTATACCATCTCACTCATGTTATTACCAAACATGCAGTGCAGATGAGACATTTCAAAATGTCTAATGGCGTTTCACCCGAAACCCATTTCCAAGGGAAACATTCCCCTGAAGTTTGGCTCTTGCAGGTCATCACATATGATCTTCCTACAGTGTGTACCCCTAACACATTCATCAAATATCCAAACAGTCAATCATTACCTGATACTACAATTAAAATTGATCGTTTCATAACCAAGCAATGACATTAGGAATCAAATTCAATTCTATCTACTATAGAAATTGACTTGCCCAATTGTGGGTTTCTTGTAAGCAGCACTACTATGCCCATTATAATTTTATGCTTACTATAATAACATGAATACCCACTTACCATGCATCCCTCCTAACACAATCTTATACAAGCCAACAATGATTAGTAGTCGTCAGCAATTCCTTAAATTCGAAATTCACAATTCAAATTTAACAACCGACTATTTTCACAACCATGAGACTCTTCTCGTAAAGTTTGGCTCTTTTACATGGTAGATTCTGGCATTGGTCAGGGTCTTACCTCTCACTTCCATGCTCGGAATAATCTACCTGAAACCTGATCTTCAATCAACCAAAGACAATCTTATGCAAGCCAATAGTGGCTAGTGGTTGTCAACAATTTCTCAAACCCGAAATTCACAATTCGAATTTCAACAACCTATTATGCATACCAACTATTTTTTTACAACAATGAGACTCTTCTCATAAATGGTAGATTCTGGCATTGGTCAGGGTCTTACCTCTCAATTCCATGCTCAAAATAATCTACCTGAAACATAAGATTCAACATCCAAACACAAGCTTATGCAAGCCAGTAGTGACTAGTAGTTGTCAGCAATTCCTTAAATTCGAAATTCACAATTCAAATTTAATAAGCTCTTTCACATGGTAGATTCTGGCATTGGTCAGGGTCTTACCTCTCACTGCCACACTCGAAATAATCTACCTGAAACATAAGCTTCAATCAACCAAACACTTGGTAAGTCTGGATGCATATAACCTTTTCAGTGCTACAACCATCACTGAAGCATTTTCAGAATTTATAAAATTCAAATACTTCCAGCTGTTAGTCACATCCATATATGCAATCATTATCATATTAACATTTGCAAGGCATAGTCACATCATTCATGCAATTAAATGAAGTGTTTAGATACTCCTTACTTCACAGGCGTATCATTCATACCACCTTGCTCTTCCACAGAGCATTTCTGGCAGCTAATTGATCATGACTATCCTGCATTCATAATATCACATGCACTCATATCAATGCATTCATGCAATGCACCACAACATTGCACCTATACTTACTTTCCTTAGGGTACTAAGCTCAATCAATATCATGACACCTTTCTATATTCCAATTTCCACATGGTATAAGGTCTCTTACCTTTACCATTCCATGGAATTCGTCATAAGAAAATTCTTACATGCATGGGTCGTACTTACACCCTTGACATGACCAATTTGGTTTGTCCTCTGCAGGAGATTGCATAATTTTACTCACCAACTTTTGCTATGGACTTGTTGCTTTATCCCTTTCTCTAGAAGGTTGCTAGTCACATTCATCAGCTTCAACAACATATTCATCCGGGTCCATGTCATCGTTGGTTTTCCCACTAATGCCAACATCAAAGAAATGATTATCATTAGTGGTTCATTATAATATATATAATTTCCAATATTCTTACCAACATGCAATATCCTATGCATGCAATACATATCCTCATGCATTTCATGCATAAACTTAGGAAATGTAGTTATAATCAGCAAGATAGGGTTTTAAGGAAACTTCCCTCTTCAAGTTTTTTCATCATTGCATGGGACTACTCTTCTACACAGCAGTTGATTGACTTCATAGTCATTGCTACCCCTAGCATGCAACTGTTCAGATTTGTCCCTTTGATAGCAGCGGCCATCATTAGCACTTTGCTGCTTCATGCTCAGATTCTGGAGACTTACCCTTGTTCCCTACTGGATAAGCTTTCCAATGCCTATCCCCATGCTTCATTCCGACCTCGGATGTGAAAACCACACTACTTCTAAAATGAATACTTTCACCAATCTTGGCATTTTACATGCACTACTGCATTTTGGTTTGGAATGCTAACTTCAGCCACCTCACTTCCGTTGCACCATTCATCTTTAATGAATTTTGGGTCTTACTAATTTGCCCAAAACATAGGATTCTCTTTTCACAAGAATGACTGTCTCAAGGGATGAAGGGGGTCAAGGGGGCTTGCCCCTTCGTGGCTTGAAAATTCACTGAAAAACAGCTGCAAATCCCACTGTAAAACAGTCGAAATTTGCTAAGAAATCCCACGGAAAAACTCATAATTCTCCTCTGCAAAATCTGCTCCTGAAACACTAACCGTTCCACAGAATCGGATCTCTTTTCAACTCATCGTTCCGTAGATTATAAACTCATCGGCTGTCGGATGCTTTAGCCTTCCGACGTCGGTGATCCTTCCACATTGGAAGCCTAGTGACTTTGGCTTCCGCAACGGCGGCACACGAACCACTTTCTCTTCCGATTGGTGAACTAATTTTTTTTTTTGACTGGAATCGGCGTCGGCAGTCTTTCTCATCGGAAGTCTTGTGCCTTTGGCTTCCACAACGGCAGAACACCAAAACGAACTTCTTTTGATTGGCAGTTATTTGCTTAGAACAAATTTTTAAACTTTCGGCTTCGGTGGTCTTTTTCGTCGGAAGACTTAGTGCTTTGGATTCCGCAACGGCGGCACGCGAAACCTTACCTTCTTTCGGTGACAGTCTTTCTTTGTCGGATGGCGTAACGCTTTTCTCTTCTGCAACGGCGGACGCTTGACCCACTAAGTACTTTCGTGTCGGTGATCAGATGACTTTCCCATCGGGTGCGCTTCCTCTAACTCTTCCGCAACGGCGGCAATCGTTCCCCTTTTTTCCGCCGACGATTTCTTCGCTTAGACAAATTTTGAAAAAATTGTCTTTCTTCTTTCCGCCGAATATATCACCTGTCAGCCGTCGGACCACTTTCCCATCGGACACTTAGTTGCTTCTTCATCCACAACGGCAGATGCAGAACCCTTTCTTCTTCCGGCGGCAGTATTTCTCGCCGGAAGACTTGGTGCTTTTACATCCGCAACGGTGGACGTCGATCCACTATTTTCTTCCGATGGACATCAGACACTTAGAAATTTTCCAAAATTTTCCCTCCGACTGTGCTCCGTCGGGCGTGCTTCTGCTTAGCCTTCCGCAACGGCGGAAGTCAATCCCACTAAGTGTTCCACCGACTGTTCAACACTTCGGCGAAATTCCTTCCAATTTTCTTCCGTCGGCATACTTCCGCCTAACTCTTCCACTACGGCGGAAGTCCATTTCACTAACCCTTCTGCCACAGCGGAAGTCTTTTCCGCTCATTGTTCCGACTGCTCCACCACTTAGACCATTTTTGAAGTTTGCTGCGGTTCTATTGAACATAGAAGGTAATTCCACCTTCTATCACTGAATCCTTCCTGGCCCATAGAGGCCCATTGTTGCAACCTTGAGCTCTGATACCATTATGTCACGTCCCCATTGCCTTAAACCGCTGAAGAGGACACGACAAACACCACGAACAGCCAGGCAAGCAGCCCCATGAACATAAACAAAAGACATCAATGCTGGAATTAAAACTTACAAGCATACACAGATGCATAATCTTCAATCATACAGCGGAAGCAAACATACATTCCAGCATTAATCATGTTCATCATAATTCATTTGAAATTAATATAATTGCATAGATGAAACAAGAAGGATTACTTATCTTTTGATGAAGAACACGATCCGCAACCAGCTACGTCGCTGCAACATTCCACCCAACCATAGGCCAGCTTGCTCATCTATCTCTTAGCAATGCTGCCATCCCCGAGCTGGGCATGATTCCTCAAGGACTAAGGGGCAATACAGGATTACACCTAGCCAAGGGACCAAATCAGTCAAACCATCACAGTTGGGTTTATCAGGCCATCAACTGATCGGCCAAGACAGTACAGTCCAAGGGACAACCACTGCATACTAGCAGCAAAAGAATTCATTCATAGCTCTGTGATGAAGGCATAAACAATAGGGTGGTAACCCCAAACCAAAATGAGACACAGCTCAAGCCCACAGGGAAAATCAGAGTTGTTCTTGGCCCTAACGTGGCCAAAACAACTCAACAGCAACCCAAACCGGGGTGCACCAACAACGACAACCCCACCATGGATGATAGCAACACTCCACAGTCCACAAGGGATGATGACAGCACTCCCCATCCATGGGAAACTCAATTTAGACCACAATAGAAAACCCCCAAGCATAATAGAAAATACCACTCCCAGCATGGGAAAACAACAATCCCAAAAACATAATAGCATACATTACTAGCAACATGGGGAAAACAATAGCCTCGGTTACATAGTCGAAGTCGCTGGAGAAAGGCTTACCTAGACCGCACTGGGAAGAAATTACAGTCTCCTGATCTGTGCGTGAGGAAGACTACACTCCCTACGTGAAGGGGAAACTTCCACAGACCACAACCGTGAGAATGAAAACCAGGCCAACTACCTGCGCGTCCCTGTGTGAGAGCGAACAACTCTCTATGCATGAGGATGAGCCGACCAATGCGTGAGGGAAAACAACACCCACCTCTGCGTGAGGAAGATGAATAGACCCCCCCCCAGAAGAAACGAATAGACCATGGCTCTGTGCGTGAGAATGACCAACCACTGCTCTGCCTAAGCCTCCACAGACGCCGCCGTGAAGGTGAACTGATCAGGATGGATTGGAGTGAATGGAAAGTCATGGGTGGAGTGGGCGTGTGGGAAAAGGACTGACAGTCCTGCCACCCCACTCCCAAAACAATAACTACCCCAACTACCTCCATCAAGACATCAAAATGGTTGGGTGAGACAAGGAAAGGTGTCAAACACACAAGGTGGTAACACATGGGTTTTTCCCCCATAGAGCAAGGTTTGACATCCCCCACACCCTTATCCTTTGGAACCATGCCCTTTTCATTCAACGTTGCACTGGCGTAGCTGGTTGGGGTTTTAGTTTTAATTGATGTGCGTATTTACATGATGCTGAATTATAATGTGCCAAATGGCACGATAAACCATCGACAACTATCCCCATTGCCGAAACACACACACAACCAAATCAATGGTGGGTATTTTTCCTTGAGCTCCTCACCAAGATTATTTACAATATATACATCATGCAAACGGGGTCAAAACCGGGGACATTACAATCATCCTGAAAGAATTTTTATGAATTTATTTTTAAGATGCCTGTAGATGTAGGTTCATTATAAATCTTTTAGGCACTGCATATTTTCTCCTAACTAGCAATATAATACACACTTTAGTGAGTTCTTGCTTGGAATGTAAGTAGCATTTTTACATGCTTCTTGGTAACCTTGAAAATATTCTAGAATGGATTTTGTTTTTGTTTTAATAAAATGCCTCCTTTAGCTACCAATAGCAGAAAAATGTACATGACATTCTACAAGAAAAAATTGGTTTCTTAAGAAGCCACTACAATAATGCCAAAAAATGGGTGGATTGAACAAAAATTCCCATGAACAAGACTCGTTTAAAGCCTTGGGGAAAATATAAACCATACAAGTGTCCAAGGCATGAAAAATAGTATACAAATCCACTACCAATAGGCCCAAATTCCAATGACCTGGAATTACATTTCAGTTTACATGGTAAAATTAAATTGTATCTAAATCTAGAGTATTGTCCATGTCCATTGTTATTCCATTTGGATTTTTGGATCATTCTGTTGCAACATTCCATGTAAAAATATTTCTAATTTTTAATTGCATATGAATCTCGATTCATGTTTATTCTCTTTGCTTTTCTAGTTGGATTTGTGCCCTATTTTACTGCAATTTTTCATGTAAAAATCATAATATTTTAAATTTTTTTTTTGCAACATTTAATTGAAAAAGATTTCAACTATAGGAATTTTGGAATACATCTGAATGTAAATAAATGTCAATTCTATTTGTTTTTCCAATTGGACTTGTATTGGTAAGTGACCAACCTAATCATTACCAGCCTAATCATCAGATCTTGTTACATTTTGGGTAGCAGCAAACCTACAAATCAAACTTTCTTTGGTAAATAGTGTCCAGCAGCTAGAAAGATGATTTTTAAAAGGGGTGACTATGTCAAGCAAATTTTTAAACAAAATTCCTCAAACAAATGCTCTTCAAACATAACTACATACATAGGTGCAACATTTCGTTGGTTTGCAAATTTTGGAGAGTTTTTACATGGTTATGATGCATTGGTAGATACTTGTATGATTGTACTTTTGAAAGAAGATACTACCCACACCATAAATGATTGTGTTGAACAATGAGGTAAAAGTCAAACTAACCAACCTATGCTTATTTAAATTTTGTTACTCTCTTTTTAGTGTGTTTCATATAATGTAGAAAATATGCCATTATATTATGTCTCTATGTTTTTAGTGTGTTACTGTATTTCTTCTTTCCATATGCCTTGGAGTTTCGGGCTTCACGAACGTCAACAACAGTAACCTCGTGAGCCGATCCTACTTAGAAATCCATGTATTCTTTCTCATATCCAGTTTTCATTATTTTTTATTTTCTGTACAATTAAAATTTTGGTTGTGATATCACACACCTTAATCAAAGCTCCAAGTTGTCTTATGTTTATTTTGGTTTCCTGCTGCAGTTAGTATCCTCAATGGTGCCAGGAAATTGGAAAGGTTCTGATCCATGCAACTCTCATTGGGATGCAGTCACCTATACAAGCTCTAGCCAGATAAATTCAAGTGTCACTATCCCCTCCTTCGATTTTATGTTATTACTGCAATTTCAAGATATCTTGTCACTATAATTTCAAGATATCTTTATGTTTGGGATTTTGTTTTACATTCATTTTATATTTCAGGGGTTGAATTTCTAAGAACAAAGTAGTTATCTTGGTTGATAACCCTGTCTATAATTTTGAATAAAGATCCATATTAGAGTTAGTCTGTTTTGAGTTTCTATTTCATTGTGTATGTGCTTGGCTACAAATCTTCATATAACTTCTTGGGAAATTTTGTATCAATGACTTGAGTACCTTACTGAATAATTCAACAAGTATGTGATTTTGATTAAGAACTCAAATAAGTTTGTAGTTTTTATTAAAATTTTATGTTGGTTTTGACTCTTTGTTTTAAAATCAATAATCATTGTTCAAACAAATACCTTCCAAGGGACTTAAGGGACAAATTCCACTCGATATCGGTCATCTTACTAAACTTCAAACACTGTAAGTATATAGATTATATATATGAATGAGTATTGACAAATACTATTATAGAATAAGGTATTGATAAGTTAATCCATGAATATATTTATTGGGTACCACAGGGATTTGTCATACAACCCACAGTTGATTGGAAGCCCTCCATAGACCTTGGGAAACTTGACTAAACTGAAAAACTTGTGAGTATATACTAACCCTAACTCATCATACATTTTGAAGTAGTGGAACAAATTTAGATTGAAATTCTGTGTAATATTTATATATATCATCCTCGGACTGAAATATAATAGTAATTTTGTGGACTGTTCAGGGTTCTGATCGGGTGTAATTTCAGTGGAAACATCCCAGATGAATTGGGAAACCTGGTTAATCTTCATGTAATATTTTGTTCTGTCAAGGATTTGAATTCCAATAACCTCAGCGGTCCAATTTCTACCTCATTGGGTAATTTAGTTAAGGTGAACTGGCTAGATCTTGCGAAAAACCAACTTACTGGAACTCTCCTGGTCTCCAATGCAAGCCAACCTGGATTAGACAAACTCATTGTCGCACAGCACTTGTAAGAAAGATGGAATTTTTTTGGTTCATTTAGTTCCCATGAATGGAGAAATTACTGATGAATTTCTTATTGTTTCCCATTATTCAAGCTATTTCAACCAAAACAAGCTTATAGGTTCCATTCCACCCAATCTTTTCAACTCAAGTATGATACTACTTCACGTGTAAGAGAAACAAATCTGTATCTTTCTAAGTTTGGAATGGTGAATATGGGTTAGGGATATCAATGATTGTTCATATTTTTTTATATGCTAGACTTCTTCATAGAAATAGCCTTAATGGAGAGATCCCCTCTACTCTTGGGCTGGTACAAACCTTGTAGGCCTTGTGAGTATCAAATTTTCCATCACACCTTGTACTAATGCATTGTTTTTAGATTATGCATAGCTTTAAAGACGAAGTAAAATGATTTAAATGTAAAACAAAGTTTGTCTTACTTTATTTTATATGTATGGATATAGGAGGTGTTATACCAAAATCCTGTCACCATCATGTGATAAGACATTTGACATACCTACCTGCCCTGAATCCCAGCTCTTGGAGTGGAAACTCATGCTAATTGTCAATATTCCATGAAAATTCCCAGCACCCCGCTTGCCCCTTTTTTGAGGAGCAATACCTTGTTCGCACTGCCTATCCCTTGTTGTCCACAAGAAGTGCTACCGCTTATGGCCCTTAATCCATAAGCATTTCTTACCAGAACCGCCTGTCATTGAAGGAGAAAAGCGGTACCCTGGGTAAAAATGGAAAAAAGAGAAGTTTCTCGAGGTTTCTAGATGATAAGCCTCGTGTCCTCCCTTATCCCTACCATTGTGGGTCAGTTGAGGTCGAGATCCATCATCCTAGAATCTTAGAGGCCACCTCATCCACTAATCTCTCAACCTACCCTATCCATTGAGCCTCATAAATACGAGATCATATCCATGGTTGAGAGGAGAACTTTTAAGGTATTGTTATGCTGTTGGATTGACCACTTAGCCCAAGACCATTGGAGAGCATAGAGAGCTAGAGTCAGAGCTTATGGGGATGAGAATGCTTAGTTTCATGGAGATGCATGCCAACAGTAAGGCTTGGTTGTAAACTTCTTCATATTTCTATATTATTGCAAGTTGATTTCTGTCCCACATATATTGTTGTTGTTTGATTTCACATGTATGTTGTTACATTCCGTAGTCACTAACATAGATTAGTAGATTATATTCTGGTGGTTTCGATATGTTTGCATGTTAAAGCTTATTGCAGGTACACGGGGTAACGATCGAAGCATTACATTCCAGGTATCTACGGCGTCTGGGGAGATTCTTCTACCTCTGTCCTCTATTTGTTCTGGATCTGAACCATTCAGACCAGTGGAACACCTTGCTTTTTGCAGGAGGTGAAATATTCTAGATAACAAATCTGGCGACTCTGCTGGGGATTAGATATATGTATCCGTTGTTCTGATCTTCCTCAGTTCTTCAAATCTTGTTAGAATATAGGCTCCTTCTCCAACTCTCTTCAGTCAGATCTAATTTCTAACTTGATCTATTTGGGTTTGAAACTTCTAGATCTGTTCAGATCTAAGTCATTTCAACCTTTTATGCTTTGTTTTTATACTCAATCTATCAGCCTTTGCCCTGATCTGGTCTTTTACTGACTTGATCTATCGTTCTCTTTTTGTTTTGGATTTTACAGGGAACCACACCTATGCAGTGGATGTGGAGCGGTGCCCTCGCCTGAACAGAGTGAGCAGTACGCGGTGCCACCGCCTGTATCCTGTTGGCGAGAAGCAGTGCTCGGATAGAACCGCTCTGTCAACACCCGAGAAGTGCAGTTCTAGGTAGGCATCATTCCAGGACCTCTTTTTTCTCATTTTTTGTAAAAAATTGAGTTGATTTAAAAAAAAAACAACAAAAACACAAAAAAACAAAAAAAAATTCCAGACCCCCCTTGAGCGTGTATGAATCCATAGTTATTCTCAATAATTTTGATTGATGTTGGTATTTTAAAGCTTCATAGTTGGCTTTGAATATAACTTGGTTTTGTCAGATCTCTGATTTCTATCTTCTTTGATAGAACAAGAAAAGATTTATTTTAGTTTTTCTTCATTTGTTATACATGATTTTTGTATGTTTTTTCCTTTTTTCATGAAGTTGTGGAAAAGTACATATCAAAGTTATTGTATGATTTTGTGATTAGTTCATTCGCACTTTATTTGAAAAATATGAACACTTTTGTATAAAGTTGTAACAATCTTTTGTTGCTTTTCATTAGAGGTCTCACTTCTTTTTTAGTTCAAAAGAGAAGCTTTTGTTTGTTTCAGTTAGGAATGGATCATATAAGCAATTTGTTTCATTGTTGTATGGGATTTACTCTATGTTTCAAATAAATTGAACCTATCTCTCCCTCTCTTAGGTAGAATTTCATTGAAGAGGAAAAGTTGCATTATCTTATAGATCAGTGTGCATTTTCTCTAATTTCAGGTTTTCACTCCATGGTTCCACCTAAACGCACAAGATAAAATTAAGCACTAGATTAGGTTTAAATTTTTTTAGCAATTTGTGTGATAGGTTAGAGACGTGTTCAGGCATTGTTAAACATAGGAGCTGTTATTATTTTTCTGCACTACAACCTAGGACTCGCGCAGTTCTTCCACGTACCGTTGGTATATCGAACGACCTTTCACGTACCCTTGAGGTATATCAAAAGGTACTTCATGTACTCGATTGTATATAGGAAGGCCCCTTGTGAATAGTTCTGCATTAGACAACACTACTACCATTTTGAGCTCCCACGTACCTTGTGTATATCGGGAGACCCCACTAGGATACCCTATCCATCTGAGTTATCCTTTTGGCCTGTCCTATGAGGTTCCTGACTATTATCCACTCATTTCACATGATTCCTTGTTTCTTTTACTTTGAGTAGCACTTATTATCTGTACAGTTAGGATTTTTTAGAAGAGAGAGAAATTTTTGTTGCATATTTATGGTTTCACCTTCCGGGACTACCAACCAAGACACTCCTTTACCAAGCATGTCTTTTGTGCTCCCTCCATATGGGGATGTTGTTCCTCCTCTCATGGCTATGTTAAGCCTTCTTGGATTGACTATTGGACTACCTATTTGGTTATTCTCTAGTCCACTTATCCCGTGTACACTAGTTGCGTCTGATCCTAATCTTTCATCACAAGAGCATCAACCTCATGTTGATCCCTCTCCTTCTTCACCAGATGTGTCTTCTCTCATTTCTACCTCTTCGCCTGTTGAAAGTTGCAGTACTAGTAGTCAGGTGGATAAGAAGAAGAAGAAAAGGAAGATTAAGAAGAAGAAAAACAAACAAACAACCAAGTCTCAACCAATCACTCCTCCTTGTGCCAATAGTGTTGATCTACACACCCACAGACCGCATAAACCCAAATTCCCTTGTAGGCTTTGCAAGGGTTATCACCTTTTGAAAGATTGTTATGGTCTCTCCCTAGTTTTAGAAGAGTGGTCTAAGGTTTCCTGGAAACCCATTTCATCAGCCTCTGATCATCATATTGATGATCCCCCCTCAACCAGTGACCCTGTGGTTAAGAGTCAGAAGGGTAAAGTTAGAAATCCTTGCTTTCTTTGTAAGGATATGCACTTTACTTACCTTTTTCCTCTCATGGATGAAGCTTCTAAGTTGTTGGAAGATATTACTGTTTCTCATCAATGGCTTCCAATAGGTTATCGTAGGTTGTCTCTTGAACCCCGATTGGTTGATAAAGTGGTCAATCTAGTTCTAACATTGGTCGATCTCACTCTTCCGTTGAAGAGTGAAATTGAAGTGGTCAATCCAAGTCCATCCTTAGTTGATCCCACTCTTCTTTTGAAGAGTGAAGTTGAAGTGGTCGAGTCGAATCCATCTCCACCTGACCCCACTCTTTCATCAGAGATTTTTAAGACTAAAGTAGTCTCTTTGACCAAATCTTCGTCTTGTTCTTCTTTTCCAGTAGAGAATAAACCAAAACCTACTGAAGTTTTTATGCTTGGTTCTAATTGTTCTTGACAAAGGAAAATTTTGTCTGTTTCAACAGAACCCTCTCCAAGTATTGAGGTTATTTCCTTTGACTAGAGTAACCTAACAAAGTCTCATCTTCATTTTAGTGTTCCTTTCCAGATAGTTGTGAATGTTACTGCTAGGCGGATACTTCACACTATTGTTGATGAAGGGGCTTCTGTTAGTATTCTATCCTCAACTGCTTGGAAAGCTTTAGTCTCTCCTCAGCTTATGCCATCCACCAATTAGATACTGCCTTTTAATAGAATACCAACTGCACATTTAGGGACCCTTCCTTATTTTCCTATTACATTAGGAGGGAAAATTGTTTGTATCGATGTTATGGTGGTCTAAGGTCCTTTATATTTCAATCTGCTCCTTGGACATGATTATGTTTCTGCCATGAAGGATGTTGTGTCCACACTCTTTCAAGTTATGCATTTTCCCCATGTTGGGAATATTGTCACCATTGATCAGCTTTCCTTTTCTACACCTAACAATCGCATTACTCCTAGTAATCAGACTTCCCTGAATGTGCCTCATGTTCTTGTGGTTCCTTCCCCTTATTTTAGTTAGCTTCTTCCCATCATAGGTAAAATGGGGGGCATGGCTCTAGTCTATGGACATCATAATGGAGCTATTCCACTAGATTTTATGAAATGGGGGCAACCTACCAACCTATGGATATCATGTTGGGTAGGAGCAGGTTCGAGAGCATAGTTTACTTTTGGTTTCAAGCTCGTTAAAAAATAAAAGCACTCCTCAAGCATAGTTTACCTTTTGGTTTCAATCTTGCATAAAAATGAAACCATTCCTGTGAGCATAGTTCCCATTCTGTGTCATGCTCGTTAAAAAATGAAATAGATGCATGTGAGCATAGTTCCCATTCTATGTCAAGCTTGTTAAAAAATGAAACATATGCCTGTGAGCAAAGTTCCCATTCTATGTCAAGCTCATTAAAAAATGAAGTCGATCTCCTTAAGCATAGTTTACCTTTTGGTTTCAAGGTTGCATAACAATGAAATAATTCCTGAGCATAGTTCATTTTCTATTTCAAGCTTGTTCAAAAATGAAGTAGGTTTCCTTAAGCATAGTTTACCTTTTGGTTTCAAGCTTGCATAAAAATGAAATCATGTTCCAACCATAGTTACCTTCCGTTTCAAGCTTGTGTAAAAATGAAACAGATCCCCTTCCCTTGAGTCGAGTCTTCACTTTAGTGTTAGAATTTGAACCTTCTTTTCACCTACCAGATTCTCATTCTTCCTACCCCCCTGGTGAAAATTTTCACATTAGTAACCAGGTTTTTAGGTTGGGTATGGAAGAAGAGTCATCAAATGAAATGAAGCTTGGGGGCATGTTAAGCTGCTAGCAACCATGCTAGGGGTAAGCTTCGGTAGAAATCATGGTGGGGGAAACATTCCAACCTCTGTATACAATGTTAATGGGATTTTTCAAGCATAGTTTACCCATTGGTTTTGAGCTTGCGTAAAAATGAAACCAATCTTTGAGCATTCTTTCAACTGATCTTCGAGCTTGTTAAAGACAGTAAGATGGTGTTGAGCTTAATTTTCATTTTTCGTGCTCTGGTTAAAACATGAAATTTGGTTTGAGCTTAGTTTATTACTTTTTCATGCTCTGGATTCAAACATGAAAAAGTCTAATAGAGTCTTATTTAAACTCCTTTCGGGCTCCTTAAATACGAAAAGATTGTTGAATGATCTTTTCTTCTTCATGCTCGTTAAATTATTTGAAGAGTCATCCATTCAACGATAGGTTATCTCTTTTTCGGTTTGGATAGGAATATTTACAAAAAAGGAACACTCTAGCCATTCATCACTGGAAGAGTTCTCTAAGGTATGATTTTAAACTTTTTCGGGCCTTAGAGACTAAATCATACGAAAAAGAACCCCTTTTGAAGTCTTCTTCTCTATTCGTTCAGACTCTCTAAACATGAATGATACCGAGTTTTCTTTCACTGGACACGTTAAATTAAACATTGAGAGACCCATTTTGGGAACAAACCCCTCCTCTCTCAGGTTCGTAACACATATGATTCTGGACTTGTCTTCCGACAAGCTATATTGAGTGTTTGTTACCCTCTTTGAACTTGTAACACGGAAAAGAGGTTTCATCAACCATGATGGGGGAAATGAGAAGGGAATCATTTTGCAAATAATGGCAGTTGTTTGTCGTTACCTTTGAACATGGAACTTGTCTACACATCATGTCAGTCAATTGGATATTTAGCTGATCTCTGTGATGATCCACTTTCATGAGTCATGTCACTCCTTTGAGTCTTTCAAAAGAATGCATTGTCCACTATCGCATTGTGTGTCTATCTCGTCTAGTCATGCTTCCAAGTCATTTTGTCGTGCCGCCTGATGTTCAAAGGGGATTTGAAGAAGTTTTACCTCTACAGTCCATAGAGTCTTTGTGTCAGTATCTTTGAGTCGGTCCTATATTCACATCATTCTAGAACTATGTTCCTAGTTTCGTGTTGTCGATGTGGGACTCATCATGGCCCTCCTTCGACAAGACTTTTCCCATCGACATTAGCTCATCATCCGGGAAGTAGTCTTAGAAACAATATTTAGTACCTTGAGATTTGTATGCCTTAATGAAATATTCTCTCACTTTTGACATAGGTTCACATCATTGACCTTTGATCGATAGAATCGACTGGGTGTTCGACATCAGGACATCTATTCACACTCAGTAGATTGTAATAAAGTACCTTGGGAATCATTGACATTAATGGTGATCTCCCTCGCACTTGTTAATGGTTCACATCATTGGCTAGTAATCAAGTGGTTTCTACCATGTTCGACTTCATATCATTGTAATCACATGAATAGAAACTTTATGGAGGATGAGATGAAGACCCTGGGTATTTGTTGAAAGTGCTCATTGCTTTTTCCCAGGTTGCGATAGAGTTTTGTATATCTAGCATGGATCCACATTTGTATGGTCGTGGCTATGCTCAAATTTGCATCTGTATGACATAGATCTACATTGTATGTCTGGTAGCTATGTCCAAGTTTGAGTCCTCTATCACATGGATCTACGTTGTATTCTAGTAGCCATGCTTGTTTATTCCTCTCATGGATCTACCTTGTATTCGTTTGCAGCCATGACTTTGGTTACTTGTGTCTATGAGTCAACATACTGATGTACTACAAATGCCCGCTTGACGACATGCTCTGATCGAGCCAACATTTTCATCTCATGGCAACGACTTGTTCTCTCCAAGCTCTCGTTTATCGTATCCCTCTAAGACTCATGCTTTGGGGGGCATCCTGTTATACCAAAATCCTGTCACCATCATGTGATAAGACATTTGACATACTTAATTTCCCTGAATCCCAGCTCTTGGAGTGGAAACTCATGCTAATTTTCAATCTTCCATGAAAATTCCCAGCACCGTGTTTGCCCCTTTATCCAGGAGCGGTACCTTGTTCGCACCGCCTATCCCTTGTTGTCCACAAGCAGTGCCACCGCTTATGGTCCTTAATACATAAACGTTTCTTACGAGAACCACTCTGTCATTGAAGGAGAAATGCGGTACTCTAGGTAAAAGGGGAAAAAGAGAAGCTTCTCGAGGCTTCTAGATGATAAGCCTTGTGTCCTCCCTTATCCCTACCATTGTGGGTCAGTTGAACTCAAGATACCTCATCCTAGGATATTAGAGGCCACCTCATCCACTAATATCTCAACCTACCCTATCCATTGATCCTTATAAATACAAGCTCATATCCATGGTTGAGAGGAGAACTCTTAAGGTATTGTTATGCTGTTGGATTGATCACTTGGCCTAAGACCATTGGAGAGCATAAAGAGCTAGAGTTGGAGCTTATGGGGATGAGAATACTTGGTTTCATGGTGATGCATGTCAACACTAAGGATTGGTTGTAAACTTATTCATATTTCTATACTAATGCAAGTTGTTAGATTCCTTAGTCACTAACATAGATTAGTAGATTATATTCTGGTGGTTTCAATATGTTTACATGTTAAATCTTATTGAAGGTACATAGGGTAATGATTGAAGATTTACATTCCAGGTATCTACAATGTCTAGGGAGAGTATTCAACCTCTATCCTCTATTTGTTCTGGATCTGAACCATTCAGACCAGTGGAACAACTTGCTATACATAGGAGGTGAAACATTCCAGTTAACAAGAGGCTTGACAGAAACTCTTTAAATGGTACAATTCTGTCCAAGATCAGCGACCTTCTGTTGATGCCTGGAAAATCACAGGTAACAACAGTTAGGGATTCTCCCTAGTAAACGTTCCCAACTATCCTATTACGATTTGGTATGGGGAATCCGTATGCTTTACGGTCCAGCTACTGTAGGTCAAGTAACAAAAATAAAGGGTTTTACCGGTTACATCCTGGTCCATCGTGTATGATTTTAGATTTTGTATTTAATTATGAGATGCAAGGGCCTATCTAAAAATGTATATTGTTAGAGAATACGAGGAACAGTCACAATGTGATGCGCAAGTTCTTACCTCTCATCTTAACTCTCTCGCATCAAAACCACACACAGCAAGAAAAAAATAAAACTAACTATCTAACGTATCCCTACGGAGCAAGATTATTATTCATAAATAAGTAATGTATTTTGTGTATGCATTAAGAAAAATCATAGATAGCTGTTACTTATTTCAAATCACATGGACATTTATAGATATATGAACAACTAGATAGCTAATTGTTTACGAACAACATTCATTACTCATAGTGGAAATTTCATAGAATAAAGTAGAGCGAATTCATAACAAGAACATAGGTTCAAAGAGTTAGAATGATCTCACAGTTAATGGATAACAGCTAAAAATGAAATAGTTCACATTCAACAAATCCATAGCACAACATTTGAAACCTTCCACAAAGCCTTCTCCAACAGAAAACTTGTAATTTCTTTATGCAAAAGGAAATAGTTCTTCTTACATCATACTCTCACAAATATATCTGGGAAAAAGTCCTTTATTCCCTCTAACTCTCCTGTATTTATACAAAACAACGAAACCTTTGGGTTTCCCCCCTCAGGTGACCTTTGGGATTCCATGAACCGTTTAATTTCACAAATTTGTCCTTTTGTGAGTGCTCATGATTCATACAATACGTTATATTTTAGATTAATATTTAAGAGTATTTCGTAAAGAGGGACCAGCTTAGTAACTGATGAACCTTTTCCAAGCCTGGGCCTCTACTGCTAACGATTCTGCTCAATAATCCGTTGGTATTTCTGAGATCCTCTTGATCTCAAAACTTCACTATATTCTCTTTGAGCAACATCTTTTCTTCTTACTTTCTTTTCTTCAGCCAACTCCCTTATGATTTTTCCTTTAGATACGTCTTCTTCATAGAAGCAATCATCAAACTGGATCTGAAAAAATCTCCTAAGTTTATCTGCAGTTAAAACGAAAAACTCAACATTAATACGGGCTGTATTCAAGAAAATGTAAACCACACTATAAATAAAACTAATCATTAAATGTGAGGCCCTGCATTGTGTTTTGATCGCAAAAAATCTATCATGATAAAAAGAATCAGAAACCTCCGTCGCCCATAAAATAGGGTAAAAACACACAAACAACGGCAGGAAAAATCCTCACCAGCGGGAAAAACTAAGCATCGAGCAGACAATCCACTATGGAGCCACAATGGCGGAATACCATCAAGCTACGGTTCCTATGATCAAAATAAAACATTGGTGAAATAAAACACTAAAAAAAAAACTGCAGCATCGGATATCGGAACCACTACAGCAACGAACGATCAGTTTGCTAAGGAGAAGCAACGGAGGGCAACAGAAAAACTAAAAGTTCCATGATCAACATAAAAACATCGGCGGCTTGTAACTCTAAAGCTAAAGGTCGTAGCGCAAAACCACTAATCGTTGGTGATACAATTCAATATGTAGCCACAACGACGGGAGATAGACTGACTACAACTTCTGCGTAAAAAGAAAAACCCGGTGACCGAAAGAGATAAGGACTATATATTGGTGAGTCAAAACTTAACGCTGCCATCGTGTCGACGCCGCAAAGGACTAGCCTTCCAATCAAAGTCAAACACCGATCCTATAGAGATAACAAAAACATCTCAAAGAAAAAAGTTTGATTAATAAACCAAGGCATCGATGAAAATCAGAACTAGCCATCGGCACGTTCTCTATTTGTCCTCCGAAACAACGTCAATATAGAGGACTACCGCCCCGATTCCTTGTTCAACCTGCTTCCGATAGCGATGAAGGAGACCATTCAGACCAAAAGGACATCATTTTCAAATCAAACTTTAAACTCCACAATCAAATCATTAGCAGACAGAAAACAGTTTTCTAAAAAGCATGAAAACAATTTACCTCAATTTCAACATCAAACAATCCAAATTTGTAGTAGAGGGAAAAATAGCGTTCAACAATCCAAACAATCCCATGCGAGATAAAATCAATAAGGAGGGTCCAAATTTTTTTTTTAAAATTTGGGAAGATAGTTGCAACTGCAACAATTGGCGACTACCTGGTGAACCCAGATCTCTGGACAATTTCTTCCTTAAGTAACAGACTGTTTGACAATAAACCAACATGTTGAATTCTTCCAGATGTCTGGATTTCACAAATGGTAAATATATGTACTTTTAATCAATGATGATAGTCCAATTTAGGAAAATGGAAACCAAGATTTCAAATTCAAGATAACTCTTTTGAGGCCAGGAATATGAGTTTCATTTTTACCTCTGTCTTCAGGTAGCTTCCAGCTTGGACACCACGGGATTGTAACATATGCTAAACAGAAATATTCATTTGTTCCTCATTCCCATGCCATTTTGCACTTTTTGTGCTTTTGGACTTTTGTCCTTTATTTTGAGTCCTCCTGCATGCCTTTCTTTCTGAATTTGTTATTCAGGCTCCTCTATCCATAGTGTCATTTTGTGTGAGAGATGTATTTACTTTTCAGCTCACGGACGGAGAAGAACTTTGGCAATTTTGTACTAATATGATTTAGTACTTTGTTTTGATACATATTGCATTCTCAGGACATTCTTTGACTCTTATTTGCCTTTTGGCTTTCAATTCTTGGCATGGGATCATTTATATATAATATATTGTTTACCTTTCTTCTTTCCATGGGTCTTTCGCTGTCACTCCCTAGGACATTTTTTAAATATGAGATGGATGGAGCCTCGAAATAGTATTCCAGACCTTTTGATCCTGAGTTATTTTACAAGGATTAAGTAGGAATTTAATGTGTTCATAGCCATTTAGGAAAACTACTAACTAGAAGAAATTATTTCAGATAAAACAATAGTACACAGTCTTATAATCAAGGATTTTGCTAATCCAGAATTCTGATGCTCTCCATGCAGCCAAAAATTTGCTTCTTTTATTGAAATCAAAATCTAAAATCTAGCTAAAACAAACAGAAATAAAGTAAATCAAAATAAACAACCAAAACAATTTATTTATGTACAAGATAATCAAGAAATAAAAATCAAGAAAAATAAAGTCTAAGAACTAAACCACTCACTAGTCAGTTCTCTGCCCCCCTTGTAAATCTGGAAATTTGTAAGTTAAGGGGCTAGGCTTGACTAAAAAAGGCCTACCCATTATCAAAAACTACATCTACTGGTCTTGAAAAAAATATATCTGAAACTGGGTCTACTATTTTACAATCAATCTCATCAGCCCGTGAAAACCGAAGGAGATCGAGCTGGGTGTCTGATGTACTGCTAGCTTCTTTTGCTTGGTAGTTTCTCAGTTCTAGTTCAATTAGATAATTTCCCAATACATAATTCACTGGTTCATCTTTTTCTTCCAATTTAGTAACATTGTGTTTCATGTGGAATTCCCTTATGAGGCAACCACAAGTGTGACCAATCTTAAGCAAAATACCCATTTAGTCTTGCTGACCAATATCGATTCAAAATAATTCCATAGCCATCAGGTATGTCTGCTACTACAATATCAATGTACTGACATATCTTTTCATTTGCAGATAAGTGAATCAGAACATCTTCCATTTCCTTGACTACTTTCACATTGGTCCTATCTAACTGAGTAAGCTCCCAAGTAGTAGGTTTAGGTTGGCCATTAATCTTTTTGCAAACTGAAAATGGCATCACATTGACTGATGACCCTGATTCTACTAAACAATTATGCACATTATGGTTTAAAATCTCAAGGGTCAGGAGGAATGGTGGGGTTTTAAACCTAGTCTTACCTCCCACACTTGGTTGAACAATCTCTTCTATAGGTTGGTTGTTAGTGTGAATCTCCTCTTTTGGTACTTCAAGTGCTTTTAACAATTTGTACCCCATCTAAGGTGCTTTGAGATTTTCCTTGACATTATTAGCTTTATCTTCAATAGCCCTAACATGCATGTTGACTTGTTTTGAATCTTGAATGCTAATACTAAGTTCAAGTATTTTATCATCTATGTTGTTCTTTTGTATTTTCTTCATATTGTCTTGAAATTTCTTAATCTTTGGAATTATTGAATTGTCTTTACTTAAAAAACCTTGGCTCCTTGTTGTCACATTTGTTTATGATATCTCCTCATGCTTCAAAGTACCTTCATCTTCTGTATCAAAAAGTGAGACGCAGTCCCATAAAACCAGAGCATCATATTCTTGTTTTTCTGTGAATTTATTTCCCTTTTCCTCCTCATCATCAGCTTCTGTTAGTTTAGAGTCCAACAGCTGATCCATTACTAACGTCATTGAATTGATCCATTGTAGACAAGTTTTTTCAGAATGAGACTGCTGATGAAAGGTGCAAAAATTATCCATACCCACCTCCGTTAAATTCATTGATGCAAGACTATGTGGAGGAGGCTTAGATTGATTGTTGTCCTCTCTCCTTTTATAGTAAGGATTATAAGATTTATGAGCTTCTTTTTCCTTTTACAAATCTATTATTCTGTTAAACAGTTTCTGAATCATTTTCAACATTCCTTCAAAGTCATGTGACTGCTCCTCTTTAGGCTTAGATAGTAATAAGGATTTCTTACCAAAAGTTTTTTCTCCTGACTGCTCATGATAATATTCTATGCTCTCTTTTTCAGCTTCTACTCTCTTGGCTTCTTCATAATTTTCTTACAACGTAGGTTTGACTTGCGTCTTGGAAAACATGGCCAAGTCAGGCCCTAAAGCTGAAGTATAGTATTCGATCAAAACCTTATCAGACGGTTTATCAGTTGTAAAAAAATTCTTAAGATAAGCAGCAAACCTTTGGGTGAAACTATGCACTTTTTCTTTTCTTTCTTTTTTTAAAGCACATAACCCCTTCATTAATGCTGCATGAGTTTTTTGGACTGCATACTTACTTCTAAATATTCTTTCAAAAGTGTCCTATTTTAAAATTGAGTTTGTAGGCAGAGCAAAATACCATGAGGCTGCTACTCCTTTCAGGGTATGTGGAAACAATCTGCAGACTACATCTTCATGTTCTCTAGCCCTTAGTCCTTATATAGCCAAGTAACAGCTTTACAAATGATCATATACCAAAATATTTTCACTTGGGTCAAACTTGGGAAGCATTTTCTCAAAATCCCGAGGTAAGTCATGTAAACGGGGTGCCAGGTTTAAAGGTGACCTAGCCCTCCAAGTAGGTGGTGGATTCGGTGGGTTGGGTGGCTAATTTTCATTGACATTTTCCATGAGTCTGGCTGGAGAATGAGGTTGTGAGTGAACAAGGGTATGAACATGTGAACAGTAAGGTGTATCTGGGCCCACTTGATTCAAAGGCTGAGCAACTTCCTATAAGGATGTTTCTACCAGTTCTTCGAAATATCCAACCAACACTGCATCCTCCAATATAGGATAGTATTTCTTTTTATATTCTCTTATGGGAAAGACAGGAATAATTGGTAATCCTCAAATATTCTTCACATATGCCCTAGTATGTCTTCTCAGATCATTAACTACTTCATTATCGACAGAATACATATGCTCTTTACCCTTCTCTTCAGGAATTGGATTGGGAAACAAACTACTTTCGAAACTATGACTGGTGGAATAATCTCGAGAAAATACGTTTCCTCGGTCGGCCATGCACTGGCTACCCTCGTTCTAGTGCCAAAAACTATTGAGTCCTGGAGAATCGTAGGTAACAACAGTTAGGGATTCTCCCCAGTAAACGTTCCCAACTATCCTATTACTGTTTGGTATGGGGAATCCATCCAGTTTACGGTCCGGCAACCGTAGGTCAAGTAATAAAAATAAATGGTTTTACCGGCTACGGCCTGGTCCATCGTGCACGTTTTTAGTTTTTGTATTTCAGTATGAGATGCAAGTGCCTATCTAAAAATGCAGATTGATAGAGAATACGAGGAGCGGTCACAATGTGATGCGCAGGTTCTTACCTCTCGTCTTAACTCTCTCACATCTAAACCACACACAGCAAGAAAAAACTAAAACTAACTATCTAACCTATCCTTAGGGAGCAAGATTATTATCCATCAATGAGTAATGTATTTTGCACATGCATTAAGAAAAATCACAGATAGCTGTTACTTATTTCAAAACACATGAACATTTATAGATATATGAACAACCAGATAGCTAATTGTTTATGAACAACATTCATTACTCATAGTGGAAATTTCATAGAATAAACTAGAGTGCATTCATAACAAGAACATAGGTTCAAAGAGTTAGAACGATCTCATAGTTAATGGATAATAGCTGAAAATGAAATAGTTTTGTTGTAGCTGCAACTGTTTTCCCCAAATTTTCAAATTTTGGACCCCTTTGTTAATTTTAGCATTGCCTTGAATCGTTTGAATCCATGAACTCTTTTGTCTTGCTTTAATTTCGGATTATTTTGAGGTTTACTCTCTTCCTGTTTTCAAGCAATTGCTTATGTTTGAAACTACTGTGCATTGCAGAGTTAGAGTTTATTTTGTTACCCTTCGAGCTGCATTTTCCTCGGGAACTTATTTCCCATGCTAAACACTATTCTAAAAGTTTATTTATCAATGTGTCAGAGCCATGTTTCCTTAGGGAGCCTCCGTCCTAAAGATTGGACAATGCTTATTCTACAGAAGAATCATGACTCCTCCATGGCTGCTTCGTATCATTTTACTTGTATATTATCAGAGGAGGTAGTCTATTTATCTTCCGCCCTTGCGGCTCCCAAGCGAACTAGGTATCCGCCATATAACTGCTCCTCCCGCCGAGACTTTGTCAGGTTTCCATCTCTTTGTCTTTGATCGGGGGCTATAGTCTATTTATCCTCTGCCCTTGCGGCTGTGTAACACACTAATTATCCGACGTTGATGTCTTTCCGCTCGCCAGTTGGGAGCTCTTCCGCCCAGATTTTAGGTTCTAGCTTTCCCGACTACGTTAAACTTAACAGTCTCGTGGAGCACGTTGCCTGTTAGAGACCCGTTGACGCGGCTGTAAGTAAGACTACCATGGCCGATATTTTAGTATTTTAAGCAACATATAATTTTTATCTCCCCGTCGTTTTGTCAGTTTTAAACTCTTGTGGACAAGACAGTGGTTCTGGAGCTTGTTAAGTTTTTCATGACAGTATAGGCCCTCTCTTGATGACTAGTTGTTTTATTGATGCAGTTGGTTTTATTGAAGAATGCAATCCTAATTAATGATACATGTCGTTTAATTGCAGGTGGAATCAAGAGATTTTTACAAATTACTACTGTGAAAAGGAATAGCGAGGAGACGAAGTAGCGGAAAATGGCTGGACAGTGTTAGGAAGAGTTCGTACTGAAACCAACGAGATCTCAAGGAGTGCAACGAAAGACAAGGCAGGATCAATGGCGACAAAATCCCAGGCCCAGAAAAGATCTGTCAGTTTCCAAGCATATCCCGCTTTGTTGAGTACTCTAGAATGTAACGCATGAAGTAAATCATGAGTACTCATAGAAAAGACAAAATGGGGATATCAAATAGTTTTGAGGAACCCAAAGGTCACTATTGAGGCAGCCCAAGCGGTTCACTGGTTTGGTTTAAATATAGGAAAGTTAGAGTTTACAGGGGATTTTTCCTTGGAAAAACTTGTGAACTATTGTTTGTAAGAGGAACTACTTCGTTTTACAATAAGAAATTACAATTTTTTTCCTGTTGGAGAAGGTGCTATGTGGAATCTTCCAATGTGATAAATGAACAATGTTGAAGGGGAACTATTTCGTTTTCGACTGTGTTTCATTAACTGTGAGAGCATTCTAACTTCATGAACCTATGTTCTTGCCTAAATGTTCTCTAGTATATTCTGTGATGTTTTCCACTATGAGTAATGGAAGTTTTAATTGTTGATGAGCTATCTTGTCATGTATACTTTTATTCATGTTTGTATGTTTTGTTCTAAGAACATCTATCTGTGATTCGTCGTAACATGTGAACAGTATTGCATTGCTCATGAATTAATATCTAGCTCTCTAGAGATAGCCTAGTTAGTATTTATTTTCTAATTGTGTGTGATTTAGATGCTTGAGAGTTTAAGACGAGAGGTAAGAACCTGCGCATCACATTGTGAATACTCCTTACATTCTTTATCAATCTACATGTTAAATAGGCACTTGCATATCATACTTTAGTTTTTAAAAAAAAATACAAAAATATATACGGTGGACCAGGCCGCAACCGGTAAAACCTTTTATTTTTGTCACTTCACCTATGGTAGCCGAACCACAAACCGGATGGATTCCTTACACAAAATAATCACGGGCTAGTTGGGAACGTTGATTGGGGAGAATCCCTTGTTGTTGTTGCCTGCGATTTTCCAGGCCTCAATAGTTTTTTGGCACTAGAAGGAGGGCCGCCAGTGCATGGTTGGCCGAGGAAACCCGTTTTCCCGAGATTATTCCACCGGTAACAGTTCAGAAAGCAGTGTGTTTCATAACCCGATTCCTAAAGAGGGGGGTAGGGAGCATTTGTATTCTATCGACAATGAAGTTGTTAATGATATGAGAAGACACACTAGGGAATACGTGAAAAATATTGGAGGATTTTCGATTATCCCTGAATTTCCCAGAAGAGAATATAAAAGAAAAGATCGTCCTATATTGGAAGACTCAGTGCTGGTTGGGGATTGGGAAGAACTTGTAGAAACAACCTTACAAGAAGTCGTACAGCCGTTGAATCAAGCGGTCCCAAATACTCCTCACAGTTCTCCTATTCACACTCCTATTCACTCACCCCCTCACTCTCCACCCAGACTCATGGAAGGCGTAAATGCAAATTAGCCACCTAACCCACCGGATCCACCACCTGCCTGGAAAGCCAGATCACCTTTAAACCTAACTCCTCCTTTGCATGATTTACCTCAATCTTTTAAAAATATGCTGCCCAAATTTTACCCAAATGAGAAGATACTAGTAGACGACCACTTGCAAATTTTCTATTTGGAAATAGAAGGGTTAAGGGCTGGATAATATGAGGATGTAGTTTGCAGAATTTTCCCACACACCCTCAAAGGAGCTGCAGCATCATGGTACTTTGGTTTTCCAGCAAATTCTATCCCTGATTGGGATACCTTTGAGAGGATTTTTAGAAGTAATTATGCAACTCTCATGAAAGGACTATGCGCCTTAAATAAGGAAAGAAAGGAGAAGGTGCATAATTTCACCCAAAGATTTGCAGCATATCTTAAGAATTTTTCTGAAGCTGAAAAACCTTCAGATAAAGTCCTGATTGAATATTATACCTCAGCTCTAGGGCCCGAGTTGGACATGTTTTCCAAAATGAAGGCCAAGCCTACTCTAGCGCAGATTTATGAGGAGGCGGAGAAGGTAGAAGATGAAAGGGAAACTATCGAATATTATCCCGACCAGTCAGGAGAGAAAAATGTGGGGAGGAAAGCTTTGTTGTTTACCAAGTCTAATGAAGAGCAGTCACCAGATTTTGAAAGTATGACAAAAATGATGCAGAAGCTATCTAATAGAATCATAGACTTGGAGAAGGAAAAGGAAGCCCAAAAGTTTTACAAGCCCTATTACAAGAAACGGGAGGATAACAATCAACCCCAACCCCCTCCGCACAATTTGGCATATATGAATCTACTAGAGGTAGGAATGGACAATTTTTGCACTTTCCACCAACAACCCCACTCTGAAAAGAATTATCCTCAATGGATAAACTCAATGACGTTGGTTATGAACCAGCTGTTGGATTCTAAGTTAACAGAAGATGAATATGAAGAAATAAAAAAAATTAATACATCAACAAAATAACAAGAGGATGAGACTATGGTTCTATGGGACTGTGTTTCGTTGTTTGACGCCAAGAAAGAGAAGGTTTTGGTACACGAAGACATCATGGAAATGGATGTAACGACAAGAAGCCAAGGCTTGGATAAAGAAAACAGGCTCATGCTCCCAAAGATTAAAAGACTTCAAAGGAATGTTAGGAAATTCCAAAATAACTCCTCAGCCAATGAAATCCCGGAATTTACCATCACCAGTCAAGAGCCTAGACAGACTGACATTTTCACCAAGACCAATGAGGAAAAAATAAATAATGGTAAACCAAATCCCACCGAACCTAAGATGGAATATGACATTGTGGAATATATAAAGAAGGTAAGGGCGAATATCTCGTTATTTGAAATGTGCAAGGTGCCGCAGCAAAAAGAAAATATTTTGAAAGCACTCGAAGCATCAGAGGAGGGGCTGCCCACCGACAATCAGCCTAGGGAAGAAGAAGAAATTGGGGAAGCAGGCGTAGGAGGTAAGTATAAGATCAAGAATCCACTATTTCTCCTCACTTTTGAAATTTTTAACCACAACGCATAATTGCTTGGTAGACTCAGGGGCATCAGTTAACGTTATGCCGCTTTCGGTCTGCAAAAGGTTAAATGGGCAGCCTAAAACATCCACCTGGAGGGTTGTTCAGTTGGATAGAACGAATGTGAAGGTAATTGAGGAAATGGAGGATGTCCTAGTCCGCTTATATTTGAACGATAAGGTGTGTTAAGTTATTGATATTGTGGTGGCTGACATACCAGACGCTTATGGGCTTGTTTTGAGCAGGGGCTGGTCGGAAAAACTAAACAGATATTTTGCCTTAGACTAGTCACATCTGTGGTTGCCATATAAAGGAATCCCAAATCAAATCAAAATTTTGAGGGAACCTCATATGAAATACAACGTTACTCAGTTTGAGGAAAAAATGAACTAGTGGATTCTGTTTTGGGAAATTACGTTATTGAGTTAGAACTAGGAAATTACCAAGCAGAAGAAGCCAGCAACACATCAGACGCTCATCCTGACCTCCTTCGGTTTTCACAGGATGATGAAATCGATTGTAAAATAGTATACTTAGTAGTAGAAGTAGATTCTTGTACAGTAGTTAGCGATTTTTGGACACTTTTTTTTGACGGATCTAAAACGTTAGAAGGATCAGGAGCCGGCTGTGTCTTGATTGATCCCAAGAAGAACAAACATTTTCTTTCCTGTAGGTTAGATTTTGAACGTACAAATAACACAGCTGAATATGAAGCATTGGTTCAAGGTTGAAGGAAAGCAATTGAATTAAAGGCAAATAATCTAAAAGTGTTTGGAGATTTTGACATAATTGTAAAACAAATTTGGAATCAAATACATTGCATTTCTCCTTAATTAAAAGCTTATCAAAATAAGGTATGGAATTTACTCAAATGTTTTACGCATTTAATATCGTATCGATTCCAAGACTTAAGAATGCAGCAACTGACTTGTTGGCCACATTAGCTTCTAGGCTTGTGCCATCTAATAATCGGTGCTCTGTTGAATTGCTTTTCAGGCCTTCGGTTCTCGATATGATTACCAACCTATGACTGTTCGATGACGACCAGCAGATTATAGAATGCTTAATGAATGACGAGGCATTTAAAGGGGCGATTATTGATGATAAAGAACATCAGGCTGAGATGAAATTTGATAATTTCATCCCTAAAGGAGTCAGAACCTTAGAATGAATGTTTGATTGAAATGAAAAATTTAGAAGACTAGCAAACGTGAAGACTCATAGCTCATCTCTACAGTTTGAATTGATTAATTGTGGGACTGAGATGAAGCCTAAATATGTGAATCTTGGAAAATGTTGTTCACCAGTAGAAAGAAATAAGTTATTCGTCCTTTTTAATCAATATAAAGATGTTTTTTCCTAGACATATGAAGATCTGAAGACATATGACACCATTATCATCCAACATGTTATCCCCGTCAAGTCAGGAGTCAAACTTTATCAACATCCTTTAAGGAAAATGCATCCAAAATTGGAACCTCTAATCCAGAGTGAAGTTAAGAAATTATTGGATGCTAGAATCATTTTTAAGGTTAGACACTCGGAATGGGTCTCAAATCTGGTACCAGTGAGGAAGAAATCTCGAGAAATCAGGTTATGTGTGGATTTCAGAAACTTAAACCGCGCTTCAAATAAAGACAATTATACTGTCCCACCCATGGAGCAACTACTACAAATGGTTTCAGGTTCTGAACTATTCTCTTTATTAGACGGATTTTCGGGCTATAATCAAGTATTAGTAGTTGAAGAAGACAGATTGAAAACAACATTCAGGACCAGGTGGGGAACTTTCGCTTACAGAAGAATGCCCTTTGGGCTTATAAATGCTGGAGCTACATTCTAGAGGGCTATGGACATAGCTTTCCACGGTTTAATTGGCCGCAGTGCTATAGTATACCTCGATGACATCACGATATTCTCAAAGAGGAGGGAAGAAGGCGCATTTCATCTAAAGCAGATTTTTGAACGCTGCCGAAAGTATGGTATCTCACTCAACCCCAAGAAGTGTGTGTTCGCTGTTACGGAAGGTAAGTTACTGGGTCACGTGGTTTCAAAGAATGGGATCTCCATAGACCCAGACAGGATCAAATCCATTGAACAGATTCCCTTGCCTCATAATAAAAAGGGCATGCAATCATTTATGGGGATGATAAACTTTGTGCAAAGATTTGTGCCGGATTTCGCTCAAATTGTTAAACCTTTGCAACAAATGGTGAAGCAAAGTGTACAATTCAAATGGACTGATGTTGAGAAGAACGCATTCGGCAAGATTAAAACCGCTATCGCACACGCACCTTCCCTCAAAAGCCTAGATTTTGATAAAGATTTTATTCTGTACACTTTTGCATCCAATGATTTGCTAGCAGCTGTGCTGACTTAGATGGATGATGGGGGAGATGAATTCCCCATATCATTTATGAGCACTATTCTGCAAGGGGCCGAATTGAATTACCCGGCTATAGATAAACAAGCTTACGTAGTGTTCAAAGTAGTGAAACAACTCAGGCCCTACATACTAAAAAAATGGACCAAGGTAATCGTCCCACACCCAGCTATGAGGTCTCTTTTCGTACAGAAGGAGTTAGGAGAAAGAAGGGGCAATTGGGTAACAACTCTTCAGGAATATGACCTTGAATTCAAGCCAGATTCTATAGTTAAAGGGCAAGGGTTGTGCATATTGATGACTGAAAATGGAAACAATGAAGAACATGTTTGGGAAGACGAAGCTGAACTACATTTGATGGATGCATGTCCTCTTTTCACAGCCCCAGAATCTTGGTATCGAGACCTTGCACATTACCTGCACACAGGATCATTGCCGGAACATTGGAATTCTAAGCAAAGAAGAGCATTGCATCTTAAATCAGCCCCATATCAAATTATTGAAGGAATATTGTTCAGAAAAAATTTCGACGGAGTTCTTCTTAGATGCTTAGAGAAAGAAGATGCGAAAAAGGTAATGTCAGATTTGCATGATGGGCCTGCTAGGGGACATTTTTCCGAATATCCTATAGCTCATAAAATTCTCAGAGCCGGGTACTATTGGCCCACACTTTTCAAAGAAGCGCATGCCCATGTCAGAAAGTGTGACATTTGTCAAAGATGTAGTGGAAGACAAGCTAAAGTAGCAGGACCATTGAATCCTGTGATGATAACATAGCCTTTCAAGCAATGGGGGTTAGATATCATTGGGGAGATAAAGTCGAATTCTTCCCTGCAACACAAGTATATTCTGATAGCTACCGACTACTTCACTTGCTGGGTCGAGGCCATCCCATTGCGCAAAATAAATGAGGATGCGGTCATAGAATTCTTGCAAGACCATATTATGACCAGGTTTGGAGTTCCAATTTCTTTAGTTTTTGATAATGCTACTTACTTTTCCTCAATAAGATTAACTTCTTTTTCTCATGAGAAAGGGATTAAGATACATTACTCGGCTAATTACTACCCATAGGGAAATGGCTTAGCTGAATCTACAAACAAAAACCTAATTAGGATTTTAAAAAAGATAGTGATAGAAAATCAGAGGAGTTGGCACTCAGCTTTACCAAACGCCCTTTGGGCTGATAGAGTCACCCCCAAGTCTTCGATAGGAGTGTCTCCGTATACCCTTGTGTATGGTAAAGAGGCCATTCTACCCCCCAATATCATGCTACCCTCTTCCATTATAGCTCAAGAATCTAGAGGAACGGATAATGAAGTCTTGCAAATGAGGATATATAATCTCCTGAAGGCAGAAGAATCTCGATCTAAAGCCAGAGAACGCTTTAAACAAAAACAAGAGGTAGTAAAGAGATGGTTTGATAAACACAAGGCTGGAACAAAATATTTTGAAGTGGGAGATTTGGTTCTCAAGTGGGACCAACCCCATGATGAGAAAGGAAAACACACAAAATTTCAGCAGTTGTGGGTAGGTCCTTTCCAAATTGCTGCAAAGCTTGGCCCCTCAACCTATAAGTTGCAAGATTTACAAGGATGGGAAGAGAACTTACTAGTAAATGGTTTAGTTCTCAAACCTTATTTCTCCTGAGTCTATTTCTTTTCTTCTATCTTGTACAGAAGTAATCTAGCTTGACCGTTTTCTTTGAATTATGTAGTTTAGTTTTGTTTTAGCTTAAATTCTACTGATTTCAATAAAGGAGGCAAACCCGCGGTTGCATGGAGAACATTAGAATTTTGGAATGATTAAAGTTCTTGGGTATAAGACTGTGTATTATTGTTTATCTAATAGAATTTCTTGTATTTTAGTAGTTTTCTCGAATGGCTATGTACACATTGAAGTCCTGCCTAACCCCCGTAAAATAAACCAGAATCAAAGGGTTTGGAATACTATTTTGAGGCTCCATCCATGTCACATTTAAAATTTCCTAGGGAGTGACAACAAAGGGCCCATGGAAAATAAGTAGGGTAAACATTATATTATATAAATGATCCCACCATGCCAAGAATTGAATGCTGAAAGGTAGATAAGAGTCGAAAGCTCCTATGAAAGCATTATATATCAAAACAAATGCTGAACCATATAAGTACTAAATCGCTGAAAGTTCCTCTCCATCCGTGAGATGAAACGTGAATACATCTCTCACACAAAAGGACACTAGGGATAGAGGATCCTAAATCAAAATTCAGAAAGAAAGGGATGCAGGAGGACTCATATGAAAAGAACAAAAGTGCAAAAGCATGAAAAGTGCAAAAATGGCATGTGAATGAGGAAGAAATGAATATTTCTGTTTACCATATGCTACAATCCTGTGGTGTCCAAGCTGGCATCTACCTGAAGACAGAAGTAACAAATGAAATTCATCTTTTGGCCTCAAAAGAGTTATCTTGAATTGAAAATCCAGGTTTCCACTCTGCTACATTGGACTATCATCAATGATTAAAAGTACATATATTTTCCTTTTGGGAAATCTAGATAGATGGAAGAATTCAACAGGTTTGTTCATTGTTAAACAGTATGTTACTCAAGAAATAATCATCCAGAGATATAGGTTCACTAGGTAGTCACCAATTGTTGCAGCTGCAACTGTTTTCCCCAGATTTTCAAATTTTGGACCCCTTTGTTAATTTTAGCATTGCCTTGAATCGTTTGGATCCATGAACTCTTTTGTCTTGCTTTAATTTTGGATTATTTTGAGGTTTAATCTCTTCCTATTTTTGAGCAATTGCTTATGTTTGAAACTGCTGTGGGTCACAGAGTTAGAGTTTTTTTTGTTACCCTTCGAGCTGCGTTTTCCTCGGGAACTTATTTCCTGTGCTAACCACTGTTTCGAAAGGTTATTTATCAATGTGTCGGAGCCATGTTTCCTTACGGAGCCTCCATGATGAATATTGGACTATGATTATTCTACGAAATAATTGTGACTCCTCCATGGCCGCTTCGTATCGTTTGACTTGTATATTATCGGAGGAGGTAGTCTGTTTATATTCTGCCCTTGCGGATCCCAAGCGAACTAGGTATCCACCATATAACTTCTCCGCCCACCGAGACTTTGTCAGGTTTTCATCACTTTGTCTTTGATCGGGGGCTATAGTCTATTTATCCTCCACCCTTGTGGTTGTGTAACACACTAATTATCTGACGTTGATGTCTTTCCGCTCGCCAATTGGGAGCTCTTCCGCCCATATTTTAGGTTCTAGATTTCCTGACTCCGTTAAACTTAACAGTCTCACAGAGCCCGTTTCCTGTTAGAAACCTGTTGACGTGGCTGTAATTAAGACTACCGCGGCCAATATTTTAGTGTTTTAAGCCGCCGATAAGTTTTCTCTCCCCGTCATTTTGTCAGTTTTAAACTCTTGTGGAGAATACAGTGGTTTTGGCGCTTGTTAAGGTTTTCATGACGGTATAGGGCCTCTCTTGATGACTAGTCATTTTATTGATGCAGTTGGTTTTATTGAAGAATGCAGTCCTGATTAATGATACATGTCATTTGGACTCAAGAGATTTTTACAAATTACTAATGTGAAAAGGCATAGCGGGGAGACGAAGTAGCAGAAAACAACTGGACAGTGTTAGGCAGAGTTCATACTAAAACCAATGGGATCTCAAGGAGTGCAATGAAAGACAAGGAAGTATCAATGGCGACAAAATCCCAGGCCTGAAAAAGATCTGTTAGTTTCTAAGTGTATCCCGCTTTATTGAGTACTCTAGAATGTAACGGATGAAGTAAATCATGAGTACTCACAGAAAAGACAAAATGGGGATATCAAACGGTTTTGAGGAACCCAAAGGTCATGATTGAGGCAGCCCAAGTGGTTCACTGGTTTGGTTTAAATATAGGAAAGTTAGAGTTTACAGGGGCTTCTTCCTTGGAAAAACTTGTGAACTATTGTTTGTAAGAGGAACTACTTCGTTTTACAATAAGAAATTACAAATTTTTCCTGTTGGAGAAGGTGCTATGTGGAATCTTCCAATGTGATAAATGAACAATGTTGAAGGGGAACTATTTCATTTTTTACTATGTTTCATTAACTGTGAGAGCGTTCTAACTTCATGAACCTATGTTCTTTCCTGAATGTTCTCTAGTATATTCTGTGATGTTTTCCACTATGAGTAATGGAAGTTTTAAATATTGATGAGCTATCTTGTCATGTATACTTTTATTAATGTTTGTATGTTTGGTTCTAAGAACAGCTATCTGTGATTCGCCGTAACATGTGAACAGTATTGCATTACTCATGAATTAATATCTAGCTCTCTAGAGATAGCCTAGTTAGTATTTATTTTCTAATTGTGTGTGATTTAGATGCTTAAGAGTTTAATATGAGAGGTAAGAACCTGCGCATCACATTGTGAATACTCCTTGCATTCTTTATCAATATGCATGTTAAATAGGCACTTTCATATCATACTTTAGTTATAAAAAAAAATACAAAAATATATACGGTAAACCGGGCCGCAACCGGTAAAACCTTTTATTTTTGTCACTTGACCTACGGTAGCCGGACCACAAACCGAATGGATTCCCTACACCAAATAGTCACAGGCTAGTTGGGAATGTTGACTGGGGAGAATCCCTTGCTGTTGTTGCCTGTGATTTTCCAGGCCTCAAGAAGTTCACATTCAACAAATCCATAGCACAACATTTGAAACCTTCCACAAAGCTTTCTCCAACAGGAAACTTGTAATTTCTTTATGTAAAAGGACATAGTTATTCTTAGATCATACTATCACAAATCTATCTGGGAAAAAGTGCTTTATTCCCTCTAACTCTCCTATATTTATACAAAATAACGAAACCTTTGGGTTTCCCCCTGGGTGACCTTTGGGCTTCCCCCAACCATTTAATTTCACAAATTTGTCCTTTTGTGAGTGCTCATGATTCACACAATAAGTTATATTTTAGATTAAGATTTAAGAGTACTTTTTAAAGAGGTATCATCTTAGTAACTGATGAACCTTTTCCAAGCCTGGGCCTCTACTACTAGCGATTCTGCTCAATAATCCATTGGTATTTCTGAGATCCTGTTGATCTCAGACCTTCACTATATTCTCTTTGAGAAACATCTTTGCTTCTTACTTTATTTTCTTCATCCAACTCCCTTCTGCTTTGTCCTTTAGATACGTCTTCTTCGCAGCAGCAATCATCAAACTAGATCTGAAAAAATCTCTTAAGTCTATCTGTACTTAAAACGAAAAACTCAACATTAATACGGACTGTATTCAAGAAAACGTAAACCACACTATAAGTAAAACTAATCAGTAAATGTGAGGCCCTACACTGTGTTCTCATCGCAAAAAATCTATCATGATCAAAAGAATCAGAAACCTTCGTCACCCATAAAATAGGGTAAAAACACACAAAAAACGGTGGGAAAAAACTAAGCATCGGGCAGACAATCCACTATGGAGCCGCAATGGTGGAAGATAATCAAGCTACGGTTCCCACGATCAAAATAAAAAATTGGCGAAATAAAACACTAAAAAAAAAACTGCAGCATCACATATCAAAACCACTACAGCAATGGACGATCAGTTCGCTAAGGAGCCACACTGATGAGCGATAGGTAAACTAAAAGTTCCGTGGTCAACATAAAAACATGGGTGGCCGGCAACTCTAAAGATAAAGTTCGGAGCTCAAAACCACTAATCATTGGCGATATAATTCATTACGCAGCCATAACAATGGGAGATAGACTGACTACAGCTTCCACAAAAAAAGAAAAAATCGGTGATCTGAAGAGCTAAGGACTATATATCGGCGAGCCAAAAATTAACGCTGCCACCATGTCAGCGCCGCAACGTACTAGCCTTCCGATCAAAGTCAAACATAGATCCGATAGCGATAACAAAACATCACAAAGCAAAAAGTTTGAATAATAAACCAAGGAAATTGAAAAAATTAGAACTAGCCATTGGCACATTCTCTATTTTCCCTCCAAAACAGTGGCAATATAGAAGACTACCACCCCAATTCCTTGTTCAACCTGCTTCCGATAGCGATGAAGGAGATCATTCAGACCAAAAGGACATCATTTTCATATCAAACTTTAAACTCCACATTCAAAGCATTGGCAGACAAAAAACAGTTTTTCAAAAAGCATGAAAGCAATTTACCTCAATTTCATCTTCAAACAATCCAAATTTGTCACAGAGGGAAAAACAACGTTTAGCAATCCAAACAATCCCATGCGAGATAAAATCAATGAGGGTCCAATTTTTTTTTTAAAAATTTTGGAAGATAGTTCCAACTGCAACACCTTCAAAATCTCACTGAATTGTAAGAATCTTCTTATATATGTTGTCTGGTTATTAGAATCAACATCTTCAATCATGCATAAAGACTGACATTTATAGGGTATTTTCTTGTTAAACCCACTGGCTTTCCAGTGAGGATAATTAGTGACAAACAGACTACAAAACTTTGTAATACAGCTCTGGAACACGCATAAAAACAAATAACAAAACCCTCAACTTGATTTCTCATTTCCAGAATATGATTGATCTACCTCTAGAATCTGCTTACAAAAACTTGATTCAAAAAACAGAGCTTAGCGCTCCAAATGACTCACTTGTACCCATTAGAGGCCTTTGCATGTAATAGTTTACAAAGCGCTTCAGTGACTAGAAGGAATAACAGTGGAGAGAGGGGACAACCTTTCCTCAGGATTTTGGAGGCAATAAAAAAGTGTGAAGCTGAGCCATTAACTAGAATAGCAAAAGTGGCCGACGAAAACCAGCCCTCCGTCCATCTTAATGAAACACCATTGAAACCCCACCTAAAGAAGTAGGAGTCTAAGGTAGAGCCAATTAACTTTCTCAAATGCTTTGGATAGGTCTATATTTGTAATCAAATTCTGTTTGTTTCCTTCACAAAGTGAAGGACTATCTGTGCTATCCCTATGGCATCTTGAATGTTGCTTTTAAGTAGGAAACCCATATTTTCTCTCGAGATATGTTTAGAAAGATGGGGCTTGATTCTAGTTGCAATGATGCTAGAAACGACTTTAAATTTTATACACACTATTGCAAAGTGAAATCAGATGTAATTGATCAAATGATTGAGGAGCATTTACCTTTGGTATCATAGTGATGAATATTGTTGTTATATCAAGCCATATTGTACCAACAACGATAATATAGCAGAGGATGATAGTGATGTGTATGATTACATGAAGGTGTTTGATAAACCATTATGGGTGTGAGAAACCTATCTAAACCTAATCCTAAAACAACCTTGAAATACTTCCCTAATATTCTATCAAGTTGTTACCTTAACACCCTTCCTTATCTTTCCCTAACGTCACTACTTAAGACACAGCCTAAAGGCAACTCCTAGCCACTCTGAAACTACATACATACTTACCTATTGAAAGTATAAGATAAAATCAAGACATAGTCACTGTAGGATCTGGAATTTGTCATTTTGGACAGTCATTGTTTCGTTGGAAATTATTATAGTTTGACAGTCCTAGTTGTCTACTAATTAAGGGCTGAAAATCACCTTGTTTGGGACAGCCATTCTAGCTATTCCCTTGGCTTCAAAATACCTTGTGATGGGCAATTACATTTCACCTCCTTGTGATTGGAAATAGCATCCTATGGACAGTCATTGAAACACGTATGTAAGAAGGTATATGACCATTGGGAGGAGGTCCCTACTAATTAAATAGGTTTAATTATGTAATTATATTAATTACACATGTTGATGTATATGTAACTTCGGAATGTATTCTTCTATGTATCTTATATATTGTAACTCAATGTTTATTTCGGGATGTCTCTATTATGTATTTGAGTCATGTGGTCATGCCCCGATGTTCCGATCGAGAGGATTAATAATGTAATCAAGTCATATCAAGTCATTAGGTAAGTCCCCATAGTTTCGGGGCACTTGAGTTATTATACACTAATTAAGGTGTAGGCTCGGGTAAGTAATGTTAGGTCGAGCCTATGTCTGAAAATGTAATTCAAGAGAACGGAAGAATATAAATAGAGAGTGAGACTCTCTATTTATTACACACATCATTCACTCTCTTAAGTGAGGCACACTTGTGGAGAAGGAAATATACTGGGACAAGAAGTCTACTGCTGTTGGGAGATCTCTTACTTTTTTGGTGCTGATTTTATCTCTAAGGAAGTTGCGGGGTTTTCTCCTTTATGGTTTCCCCGAGGAAAACTCTTTGTGTCTCTTGTCTCTTGTGATGTGCTTATGTTTTATTGTTGTACTTGTTATTATCTCAGTGAAAAGATCCTAAGATCATAATGCTAGCTTATTTGATGAAAAACTAACATGGTATCAGAGCTAACCTGAGAAGAAGACATTGTGCAGCTACAG